>AUWJ02012454.1:0-17252 GCA_000468175.2 Phytophthora cryptogea
AAGAATACGCCGGGTCTCACAAACCTAAATTACTGTCCTCCCAGCCTAAGCATCAAGCCTCTAGTACTGTATCAGTACAATTTCTATGGTGAACAACTCCTGGGTTGGAGGAAGCCACATGTATCGTGCAAACAGTGCAGACAGATGCCACGCTGGTCAAGGCAGTAAAGTGCACCGCATTGCATAAAGTGGATGCAGCCCAAATGGAAGACGTCGACACCACTTTCCGTTGATGGATCTTTCCCACGACAAGGCATTCGCGAGCCCTTCTCTGGAAGGCGACCCTGGTTCGATGAGGCCTCGTCAACGCTGCGTCAGGGCAAAGAGCGGAGTCCGCTGATTTCTGGCCAGAGGCGGCGAGCGCCATGTGTGTTCGCAGCGCTTCCCGCTCGCTCGCCCCGTGGCCATTTTGCCAGCCGAGCGCACGACAGCGTCGCTCGATCGCACAGCCTTCGGCAGCGCGCCACCAGGTTTTTGCTGGGTTCCACTGGAACTTCCAGCATCTGCTGCGGCACGATATCGTGGAAGCGCGCTACGTATTATAAAATGCGTAGCGGAGCCCAGCAAATGCATGGCGATCAAGGTCGCCATTGTTGTCGTCGCGAATCAAAGCAGCCCCGTCTCTGTCATCATTGGTCCGTCTTTATAAAACGGCCCAAACCACTTGATTTCACTATAGTCCGATCGGCAAGAGCTCTGGTAGAGGTCGAGGGTCTGACTCCTTTTGTTCGCCATTGGCGATCAGGGCAGCACCGACGCAAAGGAAGAAGGCTTGAGCCATTATTGCAGCGCCCCCAGTCTTCTAGTCTCCTTTCACAGCCATGAGGACGGTGGCCGATGTGTCCACCGACGACCTGGTCAACAGCCTCCTGAACTCCGTCACCTCGGCGTCCTCCGACTCGACGTCCACCACGACGTCCACCGACTCAGCGTCGTCCACCTCCTCCGCCTCGACGTCTTCCGCCTCTCACAGTGAATCGTCCTCCTCCTCTTCTTCTTCAGGGACCCCCGCCCCGAAGACGACAAGTCCAGCCACCACCAGCCCGGCGACCACGAAACCCTCCACGTCCAGTGCTTCTGCTTCATCGTCCGGATCGTCCGAGACGGCCACACGAGGCACCAACAGCAGCAGCAGCGACAACGATAGCAGTGGCGGCGGTGGCGCCGCCCTCTCCATCGGCATCGCCATCGGCGTCTTGGCGCTCGTCGTCGCCACGTTGCTCTTCCTCCGGTCGAGACGGAGACGCGCGCAAAAGTCCCGCGAGTCGGCGTCCTCGCCCCCCACCGGCGCGACGTGCCTGACAGTGCCCGCAGACCGCGGCTTCAAGCACGAACGGGAGCTCGGCATGCCCGAGATGTCCATTGAGCTGCCGCCCGGACAGTTGGGCTTCAGCAAGGGACTCGACATGAGCTACGCTTCGTCGGCGCGGTCCAGCGCCGCCAGCCAGCCGTACAACCCCAGTATCGCCAGCAGCACGGACAGCAGCGTCTTCAACACACAGGGTGGCGTGAGCCCCACGTTCAGCAACCGCAAGATGGCCAGCTACTCGTACCAGTACCGCGCGTCAAGCGACGGCGAGAACGGGGCAAACCCGAGTCTGTCCTCTCAGCGCAGCAACGACAGCACCACATTCCACCTGACAGGACTCATTGGAAATGGAAACACAGCGAGCAACCGCGGAGGCAAGGGCGACGTCACGCGTGGCCGCAAATTGTCAGCACCCGACGAGTACGCCGAGCTGGTCACGGCGACGAACGCACACGGACAGATGGACATGGACGCACACAGCAGCAAGAATCAACCGCAGGCACTTCACGCCGACTTCACCAAGAGCGCCGTGAGCCAGAACGGAAGGGGCTTAAGACCTGATGCAGACAACCACAGCTTCTTGGCTCCTTTGCCGACCCGCACCGTGCCGGTGCCAGTTCGTGAGCCGTCTGTGGTCCGTGCGTCGGAGGAGAGCATGGGTCCGGACTCGCCTGTGGCTGGCCGCGGAAAGCGGACAGGATCCGTGTACGACACTATCCCGAAGCTGTCAGGAGAGAAGATGACAGCGTCCTTCATCCGAAGCTCCGAGGAAGACCCGAATGCCATGTCGACTGCCTCGTTCCTGTCGGAGTCGTCGATCTCTTCCACATCGACTCGAGACAGCGTGGCCACATCAGCGCGCGGCTCGGCGTACGTATCGTCGATGCCACTGCTGCAGCAGCTTTCCAGCGCTGACGACAGCGACTACGGAGAGGACCATTCATCCGAGCGCGCGTCAACTGATTCGACGGACAGTGGCAACATGACGCGCTCCGGTTCGCTCATCGCAATGAATCTGGAGGCCAAGGACGGCTGCAGCGAGATTGCCATTTAGACAGCTCGGAAGGTGTATGTATTTAGCAGTGGGTGTCGTTGTCAAGTGGGGCGACGGCGGCGCAGCTTCTTCTTGGGACTACGTAGGAAATGGATTGGAAGGGGAGGAAATGGCGTTGAAGGGCACGCGAAAGGAGCTGGACGCTGCCGAGCATAATAAATGAAGCGAAAGCTTGTGTTATGGCGTTTTTGAACCCTACCTGAGAGCAAATACCAAAGACACTACTGCACTCTCGTCTCGTGTTTGCATCATTTCATTTGTCGTCGCTTCCTCTCGAGGCTTCACTTCCCTTCACTCCTTTAGCAGCTTAGTTGATGTCAGCGGGACGCAGCGACTCGGCGCGGCTCTCGTCCGAGCTCTCCGGGTTGTTGTAGTCCACGTCAGCAAAGTAGTGCGGTTCACGCTTGCGCGTGCGGCGCAGGTGTCCGGGCTGCAGGTAATACTGGTCGGGCTCGTCGGCCTTGGTGGCCAGACTGCCGACGTTGTAGCCGCGCGAGCGGTAGAGCGTCTTGTTGGGGTAGTACGGCACGTGATCGCCCAGGTGGTTGGTGAAGGGCGCGTCCGAGTGGGCGCACGTCTCCTTCTTCTCCCAATTGGCGGGGTCCTGGCCGCCCTCGCCCGGGAGCGAGTCGGTCAGGTGATGCATCCACAAATGCCATTGGGGCGGGATGAGCGTGCCCTCCACTTCCTCCCACGAGTCCACCTGGTACTCAGTCCAGCGGTGTTGGCCGTAGACTTCCGTCGGGTCTTCGTAGTACTTGAATCCGTTCTCGTCTTCACCCACGAAGCGGCCGAACTTGACGTCGCCTGGGTTATACAATTTCCAGAGCGTGCCCTTCCAGCCGTAGCGCTTGTGCGCCTCCAGGTACTTCTCGAAGACCGTGTAGAACGAGCGCGTCTGCGTCGTCAGCTGGAGCGCCGGACGCTGTTGCTTGAGCAGGCGCCCGCCCACAAGCGCCGCCTGACGACCACTAGCCATGACCATGTTCGCCTCACTACGATACTGCTGTCCCCTGGACGCTCAGAGCCGCAAATCCGACTAAGTACGGGTGTGTGGACCACCGGGAGAAAAGGGGTTGATTGCATTTTTCGAGTGGGTGATGCATTTATCCCACTGGGCTTTTTGCATTTTTGCATTTTACCGTGATGGGGCTGCGCGGCCTCGTGGACTCGCCCATGGACCAGAGCGAGAACCTGGCGCTGCTGGAGCGCATCGAGCGGCAGCTGCGCGTGGACAACAAGAGCGAGGACGTGTCTTTCGACGCGTGGACGCCGCCCTCTGCCCAGACGGCGCGTGAGCTCTGGACGCTCGTGCTGGACGTGGTCTTCGCGCCCATTTGGCTGCGCATCAAGGCCGCGGAGATGCTGAGCGTCTGCTGCGACAATGCGGAGGATGTGGACATTGTGAGAATTAATAATTCCGAGACGCATAAACTTCGCGCGGTCGTGAGCTCCACGTGCCAAGCCATGGAAGAGCTGGACGCGTCAGATGCCAAACAAGCCGCGCAGTTGTTCGTGTGGTTGGGGTTCCTAGAGAGGGTTCTATTGGCCACGGACAGTCAACAATGCGCAATGGTGCACCAAACCAGCATGTATGCTGGGATGCTCACCAAGATGCTACGGCTGCTGTCAGTGTGCTCCACCAAAGTCTTCGCGGCCACGACAGTGTGTCTCGGACTCTTCCACGCACACGAGCAAAAATGCGGACGCTCGGTGCTGGTGGGGCAAGTGCTGCACGATATGAAAGATGGCAGGGAACATTTGAGTGGTGCATTATTGCACGTTATTAATTCGTGCGGGTGTCCGTGTCCACCGGAGAGGCTTGTGCATCTTTGGAACGCACTTCAGGTATGAAAAATGCGAGACAATGCATTCTGGCTGAAAATGCTGACTTTTTATTGTTATGTTGCGGTAGCTTTTCGGGGACATTCTGGCGGATGTGACTGCATCTGCGCTCGTGTTTTTGAATGATTTCAAGGTGCTCATTGACCTCGTGATTCGAGAAAGCACCGATTTGCCGCAGGAAGACTTAACGCGACTGCAATATATGCAGCTGCTGGAACGTGTCCTGGCCTCGCCACTTTATCTACAGGCTACAATGTATCGCAAACAGGATCTGTGGTCGCTGCTGGAATCGCTGCTCGAAGCTGGAGCGGAGGAGGACTCGGCCATGCCGAAAGAAGTGACCGACAAGATCAAGCTGATTCTTGTGAAGTACATCGACTTGCTGGATTGAGTTCTTTGCAAGATAGACACTCACTGTGAAAATTTGACGCAGTGATTAGAAAATGAGTACTAAGTATTGAAAGTGTAACATGAAGATTTTGTGAGAATGAATACTGCTTCGGAATACTGATTGTGTTTTCTCTTAGAATGCGTTGTGAGCTCAGCACGAATGATAGTCATCCATACAATATTATCCTATAGGATAGGTGTGTGCTCATCAACATGATCTAAGGATATAATCGTAGGCATAGACATTGACAACATGATGCACCTTTTTCCAATATCCAATATCGTGACGGCAACTTTCTGTCAGTTTACGCGACCGAACTTCACGATCTCGAAAGTGTATGCAATCATCGCTTCGCGTCCTCGACACGAGTCAAAAACTCATGAAGCAGTGATTCACAATTAAAAACTCCACGAAGCCACCAAGATCCCAACCAAGTCATAACGATGACCAGCAACATCGTTTACCCCCAGAAACTCGAGTTAAGAGGAATGGAGCGCGCTGTCACCTTGGTCGACGGCGTCTCAATGAAAATTGTCCACTCGATGCTCGTGACGGGTGATACACCGACGCTGCAGCGTTTCTTGCCGATCGCTCTCACACGTGCTTTCAATTTGCACCCCAAGATGCGAGTACTACAAGTCAAGGAAGAAGATTTCACTGCAGAGATTCAACCACCGATCACTCTCCACGACACCTCGGTTATGAATCTGCTGAGAGTTCGACAGTTCTCCGAGTCGCAAGACACCGCCTTCTCTAACTGGCAGCAGCACGCGGAAGAAGAATGCAACCTTGCTATCGACCGGTACACTCAGTTCCCGTTCTTCCTGAGCGTGTGGATCGACGGGGCAAAAACGCAAGCCCGCCTGATGCTCTTTTCGGACCACTACATGTCGGATGGATATTCAGGAATGGTGGTGCTTAATTGCATTCTTGAGCAGTTGTCATTAGTTGCCAACGAAAGAAACAACTCAAATACTCAAGTAGAAGACACTCAAGTGCAGGAATTCCCGCTTCGTCCTTCGTTTTACGATGCCTTCCTGTCGGAGATGTGGCTGTCGAAAGCGATCACCAAAGCATTCGTGTCACTGCTCGGAATGACCATTTTTCGCAATCGTTTTCAACACTTCGTGCCTGTTTTGCCAACGCGCAGTGACCAGCACGATTTTGTGGTGCCACCCGTCACGAATTCAACCTTAGCGTCGTTTGCACAGGGAAATCCGGCCAATATGCGCAGAGCACTGGAAAGTTGCAAAATCGAGGGTGTCACGCTTGCAGGGGCGTTGGTGGGCACTATGGTTCTTGCCTTCTATCATGCTGCGAAGTCTCAGGCCAAAGTTGCCCTGGAGCAACCATTCAAACTATGCGCGGAAGTGGACTACAACATGCGCCAACGAGTACCCCACCCTGCCAAAGAAAACCTCGTTGGGGCTTTTATCGCAATCGGCGACCTGGATTGGCTTGCTTCGGAAGGTGTTGACGTGGACAACACGCGGTTTTGGGACTTCGCGCGCCGAGCGAAGCGCGAAATTGATGCTAAGAGCAAAGAGAGGCAACGCATGGCGGAAGTAACCATCTTTATCGACAAGTTCATCAACTGCAAGCTGGAGCCTTCGTTCACGGATGGCACCAATGTCAAAAACTCTGTGGATTCTGACGCAAACCTTTCTAACGTGGGCCGATATCCGTTTGAGAGAAATTTTTCGCTTGACAGCACGGATGAGAAGCGTCAACTCTTGGTTCGAAGCCTGCATGTGTACAATCCCATTCCACACTTGGGGCCTTCCGCGATTTTTTTCATATCGTCAGTGGAATCATTCTGCTACTCGATGGGACACAAGTGCGAGAATGATGCAGCCAAGTCGCTCTTCTCCTCGTGGGTCGAGCTTTGCGAGAACATCGGTGAGATTGGGACAGATACCACAATGGCACGTGTACTTGAGATCTCGAAGCTGTGAGAATGGATTTCCACAGGGTCTCCATGTAGTCTAGCAGCTTAGTCTCCGTAAAATGAAAGCACTTGTTACGGTTTTAGTGTATCTGCTGTAATGGAGCTGAGCGTTTGAAGTTTTGCTCCCCGCACAAACTTCATCTCTTGATACTTGGCCAGCAGATCCATAATTTGGTCCAGGTCGACGCGACGAGGTTGTGCAAGCTTCACACCCGTCTTGCAGACATCACGATAATTGTGCTGGTGCAGTAGTGAGCTGTCAACAAAGCACTCAAAATTTGCGTGGCAGTGGCATGAGCAGTTGTGGTTGTTCGTGTAGTGCTCCAGAGCTTGCTGAAAGCCAAACTCTAGCATTTCCACCTTCTTAGTTGTAGCTTCCTCGAGTTGTTTAACCTTCTCAGCGTATTTGCGCTCCAACTCCCGCTTATCAAGTACGTGCTGCAGCTGAAACTCCTGTCGTAGTCGAGAATGCTCTGCGTTGACCGCATCAATGACTTCCGCCTGGATTTTAGTAGGGATCGGCTTTCCTGGGCCGATATCGCCATCACCGGTAGCGCATGCTTTCCGTGAAAATGGCCGAATGGACTTGGAGAGTGAAAATAGAGGCAGCGCTTCTGCTTGGGTGCGCGCATAAAGAGCATGGAGTTGGTCGAGCTGGATATTCTGCTCTTCTTTTTTGAGGCGGCTACCAATGAGTTGATCCTGCAGCACTTGGTTGGTGGTAGCTAGTTGTCGAATTAGTGCCGCAACCTGCGGGTTACTGCGAAGCAGAGCGTCTACCTCCGCCCAACTTGTTTCACTTGCTTTTTCCGTCGGTTTTTGAGATATCTTGGAAAATAACGATCCATCAGCAGCATCCAAGTCGCCCGCTATCGGCCGCAAGAATCGTAGCAACACAAACTTCCTTTTCTTCCCCAACCTGCCTAGCAGCTTCTCATGCAGCTGCTGAAGTGAGCTCACCTCTTCTCCATCCACCGCATGCAGAATGTCCCCCACCTTAATCTTCCCACACGCTTCTGCCGGTCCCACATCATTCTGATTCAATCTACGAAACGACTGCACAATCAACGCAGTTCCGCCTTCCTCTCCGAGCCCAACATTTAACCCCACGCCATGCTCATCCGTCTGCAGCAGGACGTCCAAATACTGCATCGGCCGTCGTCCTCTCTCGTCAGCCGTTAATAAATCCCCCACATCCTCTTCCACGTCCTCCTCCACGTCTGGAAGACACTGATACACCACCTCAAATCTCTTATCCTCCCTATTCTCCACCACTAAAGTGCTATCTGTTGCAGCGTCCGGCTCGGCCTCCACTTCCACAGAAATCTTCTCCTTCACTTCTTCCGCCCCTTTCACCTCCGTACCTTGATCTTCATCATTCTTATCTACTTTCTCCACCTCTCCACGTCCCTTATTCTCCTCCGCCGTCTTGTGATCCAATGTATCAACTCTAGAAGACCCTCTCCAGTCTCTAGCTGACCGCAGGAGGTACGTCAGCCCCGTTTTGGGCTTGCTGCCGTCTTCACTGGACGAAGAAGACGACGCTGGAGACGATGAGACCGACAGCGACTCACTCTCCATTGTCGTCGTCTTGGAATCGACGTCCGAAGCTTCTGCGTCCTTGGCCATTGATGACACTTTGACATCCGAAACCTGAAAAAGATCGGGGGTACGCGCCCTTTCGAGCAAGGGGGTACGAAAGTCCCGTTAAAGTGCGAAACATGTGTAACCAACTTACGTGCAACACACCACAAAACTAATTGATACCCATCGGAATAATGAAGGAGGTTGCGGCCGAGACGACGGCGCCGGACGCGCAGTTTTACATGCAGATCCAACCAGACTGGGCTGTGAGTGGAGAATCCTGTTGGCTAGACGTCTACGAACGTACTGTGCAAATTGCGTCGTCTGAATCCCAGGAACTCGACCAGGAGACGCCTCCAACTGCTGTGATACATTCGCGACCAAGCTCTCAGTTCCAGTTACCGCTGTCTACAGGCTCGGGATCTTCTCATTTCGTGCAGATTCTAGGTCGAGAAGACTCGTGGATTGATGTCCAAATGGATCTGAAGCCATCCGAGACCTCTACCAAGCAACTGCGGGCAGTGTTCCAAGCTGCCAATGAGACGGTGGATGTGCCCGTTGTTGATGGCGTTGAAGCTCCAGGATCGGCCTCGTCGGCCTTGCTGCAATTGCACGCAGTGGATGTGTCCCAGGACGAGAGGTTTGTGGTGGTAGGAGGCTCGGACGGAGTCTGTATGCTCTGGGACAGCCAGAACCGAGCGCAAATGCTGCCGCTGAAGGGCCACGTAGCCGACGTTACCAGTGCGAGGTTCTTCCCAAGCTCACAGGTTGTGCTCACGGGGTCGTTGGACTTTACATTGAGGATTTGGAGCATCCAGGGACGTTGTGCTGCCGTGCTGAAGGGGCATCGAGGAGGGGTGGAGGATGTGGCCATTGTGGGCAGAGGACGCAATGTGCTGTGTAAGGCTGTCTGGGAGATACTTTTTGGCTTGAAATGGCCTTTATATTGACGTGTTGTGTGCTGAAGCGTGCGGGACAGATGGACTGATCCAGCTCTGGAACTGCGGGACGCAGGATACCGTTGCCAAGTGGGCGAATGATGACCAGAGTCCTGTGCATTGCCTGTCCGTGATGGATGACACTGCTCAACTACTAGCAGAAGGGGACTACCCGCCTAACACTAGTGAGAACGAAGCAGAGACGGCCGGGAAGATATTATTTGCTGGTCTCGACAATGGTGAGACGCTAGGTGTGGACATTCGGTCACGGGGCGCGGTACGTTTGTTTTGAATGTGTGATGTGAATAGTGGAATTGCTTTCTGTGCGCGAAAAGCTGATTTGATGTTAATGTGTATCAATTGGGCAGGTGTTGAATGTCGACGGCCTTGCCGGATCAATTATCTCGTGCACCTCGACCACTGCAAATGCGTCGTTGCCGATGCTTTTCACCGGAAGTGAAGATGGACTGCTGACCGCTTGGGATCTTCGCCACACCGGGTATGGCAGGCAGCATCGACCGACTTTCTTCTTGTGTACTAACCCGAATCTGACTTTTACAGGAAACCATTGCACGCGTTGTCCCGAAGTTCCTCCCCAATTCACAGCATAGCTGTCTCGGTGCCGTCGCCAAATGATCCAAATGCTGCTGGAAGTGTTTGGACTGCTCACGGTGACGGTGCTTGCTGCAGCTGGAGCAACTTTGATGCAGCCCCACATGTATCCACAGAGCTCACTGGTCCGCAATACGATGCAGTCCGTGGGGTAGCGCTCGCGAGCCAAACTGGTCGTGTGTTCAGCTCCTGTCGCGACGGGCGTCTGCGTGAGTACATTCCGCATATCGCTGTGTGAACGAGTCAAGCATAAGTCAGTCGTGTTGATCCCTAAGCAATGCTCCAAGGTCAGGCTAGCGAACATGGTTCGTGCAGTCTATTTAATTTGAACGGAGGGCTAACGAGAAAAAGAACCGCAGCTAGTTTTCAGCTGGCAGACTGCGGTCTCGACGCAAATGGTTGGCCTAATGTTACAAAGCGTTCGTGCTCTCGTCACACATGGGAGGTGCTGGAGATAATGCCCGTTGAGTTGAAGTCCTTGCTCTCCCGTCGTACGAGCTCCACACCGGAAACTGTCTTAATTCCTGATGCTGAGACGCCTCGCTCGTCCTTCATGTGAAATTCTGGGACGACCTCGTGCTTGAACGTGCTATTGCGACCTGGTGATTGAATATCGTTGCCATCCTCCAGGTCCGAATGAAAGGCGGGCACGCGTTGATAGCCCTTCTGCTTGGCATTTCTCGAGTCGGTTGCTACTTCTGCTTTGGTATGCTTGATATAGGTGTAGAAGAGCATTCCACACGTGGCCACGACGAGACCGAACACGTTAATCGGGATGAGCTGGTCGCCAAAAATGAAGACTGCGAGCAGCACTTGCGTGACGTCTTTAAAACTGCCAGCGATGCCCAAGGACAGCGCCGAGGTTTTCTTGACCAGCATAATCTCGATGAAAATCAGCACGAAGGCCAGACATCCGCTGATGAAAATGAACACGAGCGACATCATCAGCAGTTGCGAGTCCAGCAAAAACCTTGACGTCGCGTAGTCGCTCCCCTCGGAAAACAGAGCGATAGGCAGCAGTCCAAAGGCACTCGCAGGAGACACGTAGTATACCACAGCAAGCACCTTATTCCTTGGCGCGCCATTAATGTCTTCCATAGCCTGCAACAGCGACTGGGTCAGTACCCACCTCAGAGTTCCAATCACTGACGCTGCGAGCACGAGCACAAAGCCGTAGAAGACGAAATGGGCCGACCCGTAACTCGCGAGGCCAATGCCACTCGAGATGAGGAGAATGACGACGAAAAGCGGCCAGGACGGGCGCTGGTGTCCGAGGCAAATGGAGAAGAGCAAGTTCCACACGTTGCCGCCTGATTTCACGATCGTGTAGAACGTCACGGTGATGTAGAACAGCGACAAGTTGGACAACATGATGTCGAGCGCCGTGCAGACGCCGATGGGCACCGCCAGCTTCCAGTAGATGCTCGAGGGCAAGGCCAACATGGTCCCGCTGCCGTTGCACCCGCCATTGGCGCACCGATCGATCACTCGGGAGAGCAAACACTTGACAAACATGTTGATACACGTCATGGTCGTGGCGAAAGGGTACCCTCCGCCGGCCCAGACCCGTAAAAACCACTTGTTAAAGAGCGTCATGCCGATGCTCACTGCGTACCACAAGACCACGTAAACACTCACGTCCAGAGCGTGCAAAACCACGGGAAACGGCACGAAAAGACCCAATCCGGGCAGCACACGGAGGCGTTTACGGCGTCGACGCGTACGCGCCAAGTAGAGTCCCAGGAGACGGAAACCAAGCGCCAGAGACAGCATGAAGGAGCATGTGGCCACGAGCGCCGCCGTCTTGTCGTTGTTGGCGTCTGTGGCCGCCAGCGCCGCGAGCGTCGGCAGTGGGCCGCTGCTGCTGTCTCCGGCCTGAGCCATAGCAACAACCAGGCGATTTTTACTATGGGAGAGCTGAACTAGTGTAGAATTTAATCAGAGGTTTATGATGGGAGATGGGATCGGACCTCTGATTGGCTCTTGCGACCGTTACGAAAAACTTCAACCGCGTTAGTGCCCCTCTTTCAGACGGTGTGTAGCCATCCGCTTGGCGGACGCGTACGTTTTCGCGCAATTTTCGTAGCCACATACGAGGCGCGGGGTGTTGGAAAGGGGAATCTCTGGGTGTTGACTCATGTGGTGACGCAATTTTGCTTTGGACGGGAACGACGCGTGGCAGGATTGAAGAGGGCACGTGAGACGCAAGTGGTGCATCTTGTGCGCGGCTTGGTCGCTGGCGCTCTTGAGCAACTGGTTGCATCCGCAGTGTGAGCAGATTTGGGGGACGAACGTGGTGGCACGAGTGGAACTGGACGCTTCACTGTCGTCGTGGTCGGCTGATTCTCGGACTTGGATCGCCCGACGCTGCATCCGACGCAGTCTTCGTAAAACTGGCCAACGGTTTAGGTAGAGCTGGCGCCAGTTGTGCTCGTAGCTATCACCATGGCCACACGACACTGGGGCAGGCGGTAGAGCACGCTGCTTTTGACCAACCGAGCGACCGAGTTGCATGTAGAGGGGACGCCACAGTGAAGCGCGGTGGCTCAGTTCTGCAAAAGCGCGGCACACAAGAGCCATCCGACAAAGACGCTTTGCGCTCATGAAGGAACAGACGCGCTCCATGACGTCGGGCAAATGTAGCACATCAAATGTGCGCTCCAAGAGGTCGGGGTCCACGTTTTTGGTGGCAGCGTCATCTGTCCGTCGGCGCTTTCGGGCCTGCATGACCAATCCGTTTTCTTCGGTCGGATCTGTCAGCGGCTTGAACGATATTAAGTGTGGCTTCAGCAGGATGTTCATCTGTTTATACTGCGACAGCGCCGACGGCCTGAATCCAAGAGCTCCAGCAAGTGCTTTCCATCCAGCCATTCGCTCCTTAAATTCTTGCTCATTGTCAGTATCATTTTCGTAAGCCTCAGACACGAAAGTACTCACTTCTTCTTCTGACAAGAACACCCAGTGTTTCCAAACCTCGGCTGTCCAGTGCACAGGAGCAGCAGTGTAGAAGTCGTCAAATTTAATTTCACTGCATAGTCGCAATTGAAATTGAGACAAAAGCGTCAAGACTGCCGCTGCATCAGAGCTGACATCCTGGCGCAATTTGTCCACATCCTGGTCCCGGTGGTGCGCCACGTACATAATATAGAACACCAGTTCAAGTCGTCGCTGCCTCTGTGAATCCGCGTCGACTGCATCGGGGGGAGATGCCACGTAGAAATCTATCAGTAGCTCCAATACTTCAAGTACCGACGCTATCGGCACCAGCTCCACATGTGAACAAAATCCAACGAGGAAATGTAGCAAATGTCCTCGAACCTTTTTGTTCGTTGAGATCGCATCGTTGAGATTTTTAATGAGCATCGAAGTGACATCACCCGCAAGGTCCTTACTGATCATGCATCCAGCAGCCACGAACACAGCAACGCGTAGAGGTACAACACCGGTCACTGTTCGGCCTGCTGAAGGTGCCAAAGCCTCCTCCAACGCGCCAAAAACTGTTGACTTCAAAACTGTATTCGCACGGCCACTCTTGAACGCAAACGCCTGCACGCCCGTGAAAAACTTCTCCAGTAGCTGGTCATCCAAATGTGCGCCAACGGTGCTCTGGTTTTCCTTGGCGTTATTGGATCGTTGCAATATTGTATCGCTTGCAAACCGCAGCAAGCTTACCATCATGTCCGTCACTGCCTGCTTGTTTCCTGTTTCGCGGTTGTTCATCTCCTCCACGAGTCTCCAGATGCCCGTAACTTGAGCAAACTCACAGTTCACTCGACTCCTCGTTTTGTCCAGTCGCCGATGCTCGTCCAACACTCGTAGAAACGTCTCAGGGTATCGGAGCCCCATCTTCGCTGCGAAAGGCAGCAACGACGTCCACACTGGGAAGCAGGTCATGGCATGAAATCTGGGCTTGGGCTGGCTGGCGTTCCATCTGCAGGCATCTGGAGGACTCCCAAGTCTCTGAGAACATGGAGACAGCAATGCATCAAGTAGCACTTGCACCACTAGCTCCGATGGTGACCCGTGCGTGTCGTCTCCATTGCGATCGCGCTCTGCAGCCAGCCGCACCAATTGTTGGCACAGAAGGGAGGAGACGCCACTCTGTCGTGCACTGCGACTGAGCCACTGAGCTTCCGGGTGTCGGAAAACTCGTCGAGCCAATGCAGAAGGTTGCTCTTTCTTCGTTTTGCCTGTGGTAGCGGCTGAATCATTGGCGTTGGGCAGCACGAAGTCCACGAAGTCGCAGAGTTCTGACAGCACTCGACGGAGCTCCGATGGCGGCGTTTGAAGCAGCTGCGACGGCGTGAGTTGCTGCTCGAAGACGTAGCGCGCTGAGATCCCCACGACGTCGTTCAGGTAGTTGAGGAGCATGAGCAACTCGCGCGTGGGGCGACGCTCGCGACGCTGCATTATTGGCAGCAAGCTCCGTTCGGTGGATGGGACGTTTGTAGGGGTATAAATGAGAGTGTACTAAATCAGGGTTGTTAATCGGAGTATGAGAAACGATTTGATGATTGTTTGACGTGCTATGAACACATGTATTGTATTGCTGGGAACCTTTTGCTGGTGGTGGAGATGGCTACAGTTGTCATTGGGAGATACGGTATCCATGCAAGGTGCTGCACAATTGAAGCAATCAAAGCAGCCCTGGACGTAGCGTTTCAAGAGTTTCTTGATCCCATTCATACAATGGGCAAGAGGGCAACGATTTGATGCAACCAGGCAGCTTTCGCTGTCCGTTTCTTCAAGGTTGTGAGGTTGGTTTCCGTGCTTCGAATCTTGGCCAGCGACAGTTAAACGCCAAGCAAGCCACTAGCGAGCAGCCAACGGAAAATGTGCCAGGCTCCAGGGCTTTAGTCACCCTGCAGCAGCGCCATTCGGGTCGTTACTGTACGCGTGAGCACGCCATACACCGCCGTTGGATTGCGAGGCAGACCGCCATATTGGGCAGCGCTGCGGTAACTGCTCCACGTACTTCAGAAACTCGATAAAACCACTGGGCGGCCCTGGCGCAGCAGCTCTGCCAGTTTGCGATTCGCCGTGAGCCGCCCAAGTCTTCGGCCCAGACCAGACCCCCACCACTCCAGACTCCGAAGCGAGACTACCCACTGCTCCCCATGAACATCATCTCGATCCTGACGCTCTTGGCGTCGTTGCACGCAGCGGTAGCCCAACAGCTAGATACGCAGAGCCAAGGTATCCCTCGTCTCGTACTGCTGTAGTGTGTAGTCCCTCCCCACTAACACGATGAATCTTGTCTCTGTAGAATGCTACGAAATGCCTGTGGTGATCGTCTCGGCGCTGGACCGGAGCTTCCCGGACCCGACTTGCAACCAACTTCGGTACCCCGCAGACGACTGCCTCAAAGAGGCCGTCCAGACCCGTGTGGAGGTCATTGACAACGCCGACGGATCGCCCAACTGTGTCAATGCAAAGCCCACCGCTGTCTTCGAGCACTCCAAGTCCAACTACCGTGGCCAAACGAGTCTCTTCTTCGCCAAGCACCAGTTCAACATCAAGTTCCCAGAGGATACGTCCTTCCTGGGCATGGTGGAGAACAAGGCCTTCGTCATGAATGGGCCGTTCCTAGACTGCACTCTGCTGCGCAACCACTTGGCCCATTGGTTGTACCGCTCCACGGGTCGGTACTCGGCCAAGACTCGGCACGCCGTCGTGTACATGCGCACCGATCCTGCCCAGGAGAAACCTGCGTACGCTGGTATCTACCTGCTGCTCGAAAAGCACACGTACGACAAGAACCACGTAAATTTGGCTTCGATGGACGCTTCGTGTGCTGCGCGCGACCCGAAGGTGATGACCGGAGGGTGGGCGTGGTCGAACGACCCGCCTAGCTACGGGTCGTACTCGCCCAACATGGTCATCGACCAGTACCAAAACGAGTTCGGTATGGGCGAACGTCCGATGTTGGCACACCCGAGCGGCTCGGAGCTTTCACAGCAGATGCGAGACTACTTCGTGAACACGGACACGGGCTTCTTGCCTCAAATGTACCGTGCGCTCTGGAACAACATGACTGCACCACTCGAGCTGCAAAAGCACTTGGATCTAGGATCGTTTGCTGACTACTTGCTGCACACGGAGATGTCACTCAACGTCGATGCCTACCGACGCAGCACCTTCTTCTTCAAGGACCGAGACCAGCCCATTAACGCCGGACCGGTGTGGGATCTCAACCTGGCGTACGGCAATGGTGCCCGACGTGACTTTAAAGACTGGATCTACCCGCAGTACACGTACTGGAAGCGCCTCATGTGCCACCCGCAGCTCGCATCGCTCGTGATTCAGCGCTGGAAGACGCTGCGTGGCACCAACTTGCAGAAAGCGGATGACCCCGTCTTCGGTCAGTGGAGTGATGAATCGATCACCAAGTTCCTGGATGCCAGCGCGGCGCCAGTGTACCGTCAACTGTCTAAGTGCCGCGGTGGTGACTGGCGTAGCAATGTCGTGCAGTGTGCTGTCGTGGACCTGCAGACTTGCAATGGAACCTACGCCGAGCGAGTGGACGATCTACTTGAGTCGGTACTAAACCGAGCGCGTTGGATGGACGAGCGGATTGAAACACTGTACAAGCCTCTTGACGCTCAGACGTGCTCGGGTGTGGGTGAAATTCCAAAGTACAACTGCGGTCTTGACGGCAACGACGACGGATGCCTCGCTAACGCCGAGAAGTATTACAATGCAGTAACATTCCCGCCTGTCCGCAAGCCATACACCGGTCAGTCCTGCGAAGAAATTGTCTCGAGCAACGTTGAAGCGCCCAATGGTGAAGAGTTTGCGGCCGAGGTGACGCCGTACCAGAAAGCTTCAGTCGACTACTGCTGGAAGTCTGCAGGAAGCTACGTATACCCGCAGCAGAAGGGTGTCAAGGACAAAACGCTCACTGCGTTCTGCAGTGGCTATGGTTCGTGTGAGCAAGGTCCCGGTGCAAGTTGCAACTGCTCTGCAGCTATTCAGGTTGAGCACCCGTCATGCCGCCGTATTGACGCCGAGAACGAGCACTACATGCGCCAGCAACAGCGTATTGCGGCTGCTGCTAAGGCTGCAAGGGCTACAGCTACAGCGGGCGCTGAAGCAGCAGTCACTCAGTCCAGTGAGAAAGAGGTCGTTCAAAGTACTCATTCACCTTTGTCCGATGCGATGGCTGTCGTTGCTGCTGCTGCCGCTGGTGTCGTGATGATGGTTTTGGGCACTTGGCTGATCAAGGAGCACGCTCGTCGTCGTCGTACCCGGCAATTGAGAGAGTACACCCCAGTGCGATACGGCAGCGTTGAGCACGCTCGCATTTTCGCCCCGCAGACTAACCTTTAGTCAGACACGTTGCCAGGTTATATAAGTCGAACATGACTACGAAAGAATGAAGTCATTGTCAACAACACTCTCAGCCTAACTTTCGGGTTTGCGATTTATCAGTCACTATCGGAGTCATAAGTCACCCGTAACGAGTTTTCATCGGCATCGTCGATGTAGCGCACGTCGACTTTGTCACTGAAATGAATTCTTTTGGCATTCGCAACATCCGGCGCGTGGAAACTGGAGCGTGGATACTTGTT
>AUWJ02012607.1:0-79692 GCA_000468175.2 Phytophthora cryptogea
AACGCGAACAGGCCACTCGCAGCTAAGTTACGAAGACATCCTTCTAAACACGATGATCGACTTTAACAGGGTTGGTCAATTTCGATGGAATTACAGCCTGTTAGAGTCTCACACCAATGGACAGTGTTGCCAACTACGTTTACGATACGGTACCAAAGTGGCAAGGTTACCACAGCACAATTCGCAATACACAGCCTTTGTGGAATAAGGTCGCTTGATGATTGGCTGAAATGGATTTCGACGACTCTGATTGGCAAACTGAAGATTGTTGCAAATCTTCTCCGATGAAACCTGTAACACTTCAACGCATTGAAGTTGCCGGACGGTTTATGCTCGCATGAGACGAGGCCATTTCGGTGAGGCAATTATATCTACGGCGTTGGAAAGCTTGGGGGGCAGTGTGATGACGGGCACACATCTCAGAACAGCTCCTCCAACCCGCAGCCACCGCACTTGGTTAGACTGAAGTTACGCCATAGTGAAGCAGATCACTAACACTCTCACAGCTTACCTTCCAGCTGCAGGCGAGGACACAGCTGCTGTAGCAGCATGCACAAGTGCAACGGCAAGGACGGCTTCCCCTGGACTGCCGAGATGGCAGGCGGACGCGTCCCAAGCAAGATTAGATAGCTCACTTTTACTTTTGCAACCTGCTCAACAATACAAGTTGATCTTACGGGAGTTCCAGCTCCCAAACTAGTTGTTGACACGTCACAAGTACGTAGTGTCGATCCACGCGCATTTGCTAACTTCCATTTGGCGATATGTTGTCCGAATCCAGTGATTTGGACTCAAACCAACACACAACTTGTTTAGTTTCTACGAAAGAACACACTGACGTCGATTCCATATAGTTTTGGCTAGTGCCTATGAAACGAAGTTCCTTTCGGCTACAAGCACTAATAAATGCACTTGCAGCAATAAGAGCTCCAACGATGTGTTGTAGCACTTTTGCTTGCACTCTCACACACAGTTCATGTCCAGACGAAGTTTGTGGTTCTGCACCACCTTGTCCGCAATGGAGTTGGCTTCGTGCACAGCGTTCTGAAAACACATTTCCTTGTCGTACATCGCGAGGCCCTCAATGGCCACTCGGTGAGCATCGTCGAAGCCACACATGGCAAAGATACGCGAAAGGAACGGGAACACGTAGTCCTCGTGCGCCGGTGGAGCCTTGCCGCCCGATGATGAGATCACGATGAGCGGCCGTCCTCTGAAATACGGGCGCGAAGGTCCTTTCTCGTCCTTGTCGTGGAACGTGAGCCCAGCCTGCACCACGCAGTCAATGTACTGTTTCAGAGCGTAGGGCACGCTGAAGTTCCATACGGGACTAGTGATGATGAGGAAGTCCGCCCGTAGCATTTGCTCGGCCAGCTCCTTGATGGGCCTGAATGCCTCCAGGTCGGCCTCGTCGTCGCTGCCGTTGCGAGCCTTCCACACACGAGCCATGGTCTCGCGGTCAAACTTGGGCATCTTGCTGCTCCACACGTCGCACTCTTCAATGTTGAGGACGTCCTCCGGCCTCTCCTCTTCGACCACCGGGTCTCCATCATTGCAAATGTGGCGGTGGTAGTGGTGCGTCAGGTGGTCGATCATTTTGGCGGCCACTCGATCCGTCACGGAGTTGTGCGTGAGGCTGGCGTTGATGTGCAGGATGGTCTGCTTTTGTGTCTGCAGTAGGAGGGCGTTCGTTCACACACAACCGTTAGGAGAAGCATGGAGATAGACCTGGCGTGAGGCGGAGAGCTTCGCACCCTGTCGAACTTGGACTCCAGCGGTGTCATCTTCACGGAGCTCAACGATTGTCTTGGTTGTCGATACTTGTGGTAACTTGGTCAATGAGGCCGCATGTCTGAGTGGATTCGCAGCGCCGCGCCGCGTCCCCGATGTTATTCGAGCCAAAAGGCAACTACGGTACAGACAACTTCAAGGTGTGCGGGCAAAGCCGCGCAGCACTTGCGCTTTAATCCCGTTTTCCGCGGGTGTGTCTTCAACACGCGACGACAAGCGATGTCCGCGCGAAAAACATTCCTCTTATTAAACAAACCCCGACGGGCTTGGCCTCGTACTCGCGGCTACCTTCATAAATGGAGTCGGGGCTCATTTTCGATGCTCTCTTCAATGTACACATTTGAATTTGAATTTGTTGCGGTTATGGCGACTACACTCTCTTCAATGTACACCGTGTTATCATCAAGTTACCAGCCTGTTCCGATTTTAATGCACAGGCAAAACATATCGCCAAATACGTGTTTGTGCGTGTTAATGAGTATGCGGGCACTGCCGCTTGAAGTGCTACAACAGCCGTATACTGTTATGTTATTCGCTACAGCACTGTATCACCAACTCTCATAGTTAACGTGAACTATAGATGGCTACATTCAACTAGAAATGGCTACGTTCCGCTGATGCAGCACTTCGCACTGACTCGAAGAGTTGGTTGCAACCTGCACGCTGAGACTTGGTGCAGATGAATGCACTTGTTTGGTTTCATTTTCAACAACGTCCTGATGAACTCGCCGTGTCGTTCCTCGATGAATACATGTAATGATAAGTGAGTTGTTTGCGTCGTTGGTTGTTTCGTCTCATCAAGCTTTTTACATTGGCATGTCAACAAATACTGTCAATGTCGCCCTCGATAAGCAGGTCTGGAAACCCACCTCAAGATAAAGTATCGACAGGATTCAATCGTGTGTGTTTCTTCAGTAATACTGCAGCATTGGTACGAAGGACCAGCGTGGCTAAAACCATCGCTCAAGGCAGCCATGCCTACGACGACAGCACCTTGACAGACTGAAGGCCTGGGCGATTTCATTGACAAATCGAGTCGAGAAGTTTCGCCCGACGACTTCAACCGTGCCCAAGATTCAGTTGTGCTGGCCGGGTGCTGTCCCACGTTCTCGACCTTCATTCGCTCGGACCTGAGAACGTCGCTTGTTTGTGCACTGGGACACACTTTGCCACGTACCCCAACAGGGCGAATCTAAGTTCAAACTCCCCTTTGGACATTGACGCGCAGTCGCCAACCTCCCGAGCCGCGAGCAGAGCGGGACGTACCCACCCCCAGCCACACACGCAGCCATGGGCGCGGCCAACAGCGTGCGCAAGCTCACGGTCGACAGCATCGCGCTCCTGGAGCAGCTGGAGCCCAACGCGGCCGAGCTGGCGGCCAAGCGCGCCGTGCGTCGCCGCGTGCAGTTTCTGCTCAAGCAGCAGTGGTCTACGTGTCGTGTACTGCCCTTCGGCTCCTCTGAAAGGTGCGTGAGCAGTTGCTACGTAAGGAGAACGAGGAGAAGAAGAACTCACGTGAAGAATGATGGTCTATTGTCTGTGCTAGCGGTCTGGGCTTCGGCGGGTGCGACGTGGATCTCGGCATCTACTTTGAGGACGTGGATGTGGACGCCCAGGGCCAATTCTCCCCGCAGGAGCGCGTAGAGCTGCTCGCGACAGCCTGTGAGCGTCTGTCGGGAGCTTTTCAAGTGCAGCAGTTCGTCCGGAACGCCAGAGTGCCTGTGCTGAAGCTCTGGGACCCCAAGCGACAGGTACAGAGGCGCGATTGGATCAATCGAGACTGTAGAAAATGAGGTTCTGACTGCGTGCTTTGCAGGTGGCGTGTGATGTGTGTATCGGAGGAATCAACGCGCTACTGAACACGGCACTGCTCAAATACTTCGGCCAAGTGGATCCTCGAGTGCGCCCCTTGGTGTTCGCTGTCAAGTACTGGGCCAAGCAACGAGGCATCAACGACTCGGTCAACGGCACGTTGAGTTCGTACGGTGAGAGAGCGGCGTCTTGTGTTCAGATTTGCGTGGTTTTACTTACGTGCACATTGTTGTTCCTTTGTCGTAGGGTTCACGCTGCTGCTAATCTTTTATCTGCAATCGCACCACGCGGCGATGCAACTGCCGGCTGTGCACTCGGTTTTCCAGAATATGCAGTCGCAGACGAAGGTCTCCGTGCTGCTAGAACGTCTGCAGTCGTTGCCGACGGTGGAGCTGCGCTCCACATTTGGCACGTCGGATATGAACTCGGTCGGCGCGCTACTCGCCGGCTTTTTCGACTTTTACGCGCACCGCTTCAACATGGAGGACGAAGTCGTGAGCATTCGCATAGGTGGGGCGCTGTCAAAGACAACAAAGTGGAGCCATCCAGTGTCTTGGCGGTTGAGCATTGAGGACCCATTCGAGTTGGCTCATGACATCGGCCGCGTGATTTTCCACAGGAAGGGTCAGGACCTCCTTTGCTCCGAGTTTAAGCGCGCTAGTGACATGTTGAGAGGCGACCATCGTCTTGAGGACATTTGCGTACTTGACGAGAGCTCGTGGAGCTTCATGGCGACATGCTACATTTGCCATGGCCGAGACCACGTTTCTCGAGACTGCGGTCAACTCGTGCACCAGCGACTGACACCCGGTACCAGCAACTCGATGTCGCACTTCTCGGACTGCTGGTATTGCGGCGAGTACGGTCACTACAAGGCGGAGTGCCCGATGCTCTTTTTCCGGGACATTCCTCGCCCGGCGGAGGTGGCGAAGGTTGACAATATTTCAATGGCAGAAGTGGCCTCTGAGTCGGGCTTCGCTTCTGCGCTCGTGGGATTTGCGCCAGCGTCACCGCCCGTCGCGATTCCAGTGTCGCCTGCCGCCAAGACGATGTCGCCTCGTGTCTGCAAGGAGCGTCCTTGGGAACGAGGTCTCAGTCCGAGCAGCTCGCCGATGCTTCGCTTGTCAAGGAAGAAGAAACGTGCGCGACACGGCTCCACGTCGTCGACGTCGTCCTCTTCGTCGTCCTCGTCGCCGAACTCGCCGTCCAGCGGACTATCGCAGTCGGAGAAGCGGCAACGCTACCAGCAGCAGCGACACGAGCAGCGGCGTCGGAATTTTGCGCTGCTGGAGCCGACTCGCAAGTGTGGAGGCAACGCTCGCAGCGGCAAACCGCACGTCGGCAAGGTACTGTGTCCGTCCTAGCGAGGTCTTTGCCAGTTTTCTTGCTTCCTAGTTTTGTCCATTAGCGTCGTATATTTAGTTTGATTATCAGGACGTCCTCCGTGGTCCTCCATCGACAATTTCTGTACATAATTCACAAATTTCCCACTCAGCATACGGTTTCCGTCAAAATACTATCCGACCTCATCCTGATTGGGTCATAATCTGACGCCAATCGACTGGCCACAGCTATCAGTGCCCAAAAGCCAAGTGTCATCATGTCGGTGCGAAGGAATGTGCGTCTGCGTCGCGAGTACCTGTACCGCAAGGGCCTGGAGGGCAAGGAACGCGCCCTGTATGACCACAAGCAGCAGCTGAAAGAGGCCATCCGCAGTGGCAAGGCCATCCCCACGGAGCTGCGCAGTGTCGAGTCGAGTCTGCGGCATGAGATGGAGTACGACGACGAAGCCCACGAGAAACCCACGAACCACATCGACGACGAGTACAAGAACGCGGGTATGTTCGACCCCAAGGTGGCCATCACGACGTCCAGAGAGCCGAGCTCGAGACTCAAGCAGTTCGCGCAGGAGATGCGTCTCATCTTCCCCAACGCCATTCGACTGAATCGAGGTGCACACACCATTGGAGACGTAAGTTGCTGCTGTTGGAGTTTGAGTAGGTTCTTGTTGTGGGGACTCAATTGTTGTATTTGTCTATTGTGCAGTTGGTGGAGAGTGCAAGGTCCAACGACTTTACAGATCTGCTGGTGGTCACGGAGACTCGCGGTGAACCAGGTACGGCAATGGGTTGGAAAGAGATTGTAGCGTGCTAGGACTAACGTTGTTTGTTTTGTTGATGTGTAGATGGACTCGTGGTGTGTCACCTTCCGTACGGCCCGACGGCCTACTTCTCGCTGAGCAACACGGTGCTGCGTCACGACATTGAGGACCGCGCCACGATCTCGGAGGCGTACCCACACCTCATCATCAACCAGTTCGAGACGCCGCTCGGCAAGCGCGTTGCTAATATCCTGAAGCACTTGTTCCCGGTGCCCAAGCCAGATGCCAAGCGCGTGATCACGCTGTCGAACGACAACGACTTCGTGTCGTTCCGCCATCACGTCTTCAAGGTGACAGGTCGCGAGGTGGAGCTGCAGGAGTGCGGCCCTCGCTTCGAGCTGCAGCTGTACCAGGTGAAGCTCGGCACGCTCGACCAGAAGGAGGCTGAGAACGAGTGGGTCTTGCGGCCGTACATGAACTCCGCTAAGAAGCGCCGTGTGTTGTAGATTAGTGCCTCTACTGCCCCGCTACTTTGCTATGCATGCCTCGTTTTGCTCAAATAGATGCTTGAATTTTACTTGCTAAACGCAACATCATCGTCTAGCTTACGCACTCTTGGCTTGATACGCACAACTCGAAAGGCTCTGGTACTAATGCAGAGAGATTTCGTCTATAGAAGAACGTGAAGCTTCGCTCCCCTTCTCCTACCTACGGCACAAGCTTACAGCGATACGTTGATTTCGGCCTGCAAGAAGGAGTCGCCCGGAACACGCGCAAGGATTTTGCTGAGAGGGTCCACGGGCGGCGCGTACATCTCGAAAGTGGCAGGCGCCGTCGTAATCTTGCTCAAGTCCAGGTGGAAGAACGTCCAGCAGCCCACTTCAACTTCCTGCGTGACAAGACTTCGGTGCCGCAGCTCCATCACCGCCACACAACCTAATGGCAAGCAAAGAGAAATTGCAAGGTTAGTGCACACCCGACGCTAAGACAGCAATGTTGAAATAAACTCGTACCATCTTTAAGGTGCTCAAGCGGCGTTTGCAGGTACCACGTGTTGCCGAACCACCAGTAGTTACCCCCTGTCTGGATCAGGGACTTCGGTGTGCGCTGTGCCGTGTCAACGATGGCACCCTTATAATCCATGATATAGAGGTTGAAGTGAGGTGTCTCCATGATGGGACCAGTGGCAACAGCCACAGCGCCGAGGAACACAGACACGTAGGTACTGTCGGTCAGTCTGTCCGGGGGTGGGACCAACGACGGGGTAATTGGTGTGAGCTTTTTGAGAGGCACAATTCCATCAGCTTGAGGTTCTTCGGGCAGGACTGGAGTTTCTTCAACCTTCGGCACGTGCTTTGCTGGGTTGAGGATCTCCTTTAAGTCATCCTCTTCAGCAATCTCCATTGCCGACAGACCCTTCAAGTTCTTAATACTCGAGTCTGCACCACGCTTCATCAGTGTTTCAACCAGGTCGTAGCGTTCCAGCTCCACTGCATAGTGTAGAGCAGTGTCTCCATTTTCATCGACAGCGTTGGGGTCAGCGCCGTTCTCAATAAGCCAGACGCAAACCTTGGCAGCCTCAAACCCTTCATCTTCGTCGTTCTGCACGGTGAGGTGCAATGGCGTAAAACCCACCTTGTTTTTCATGTTAACGTAGTCGCGGCGAAGCCCACTGTCAATGCAAATCATATTGTGGTTTGGGGGACTTGTCGTGGTCACACGCACGCCCTGCACTTTGCGAATGGCAAGCATCCATTCGTGCACCTCTTGTTCCGTATCGGCCACAAAAGACATCATACCATCCGGGTTTTTGGAGCTCTTCAAGCGTGGTGAACGGATTTCGAAGCAGCAGTCCACATCTGAGTTACGTTTGATCGTAGCATCACAAAGCTCGACAATCTTCAGCGGGATCCTGTCCTTCTCTGTCTTGTAGTAGGACAAGCACACCTCATCCACCATCACGTAACGTTTTGTGGCCCAGCGCGTGCCACTAGCTTTACGCAAGAAACCCTCCTTGTACACTTCGATTTGCAGCGTTGTAGGCAGCACCGGCGGAAGCCCACCGATAGATGTTGACAGGCGACGGCTGTTACCTGTCTTCGGCGTTGATGACACGAGAGCACGGCGTCCATGGCGCTTGGGTGCGTTGTGGTCACCCGGTTTAAAGCCTGGCTGCATTGAAAATGATGACGTTGAAGCCGTAGACATGCCTCGCATACGCGGATCAAAATTTCCCACAGGGCTGCGATTGCCGATAGATACACTCTTTGACGGTGAACGGGATGATGGCGTTGTCATCGATACAGTGCTAACGCTGGAAACGGAACGTAGTTTCATCTCGGGTGAATCATCACTTGCACTGCTTGTGCTACTAGCACTTCGTGTCCGAGCTGCACCGAAGTCAAAGTGCGCACCAGGGTTGGAATTTCGGTTCGCAACCCTGGCAAGTAATCGCACCATATCCAGATGGGCTAGACGACACGCATAATGCAGCGGCGTACTGCCGGCGGTATCTTTTCCATAAACGAGATCTTCAAGCTGCGGGTTCTCCTCCAGTACAAAACGTGCCAGACTCAAATCGCCATTCTTGGCCGCCACGTGAATCAATGACATCATGTCGTGGGCACGATCACGAACGCGCAGCATCCCAGGCATCTCCTGCGCAATGTGCAGCACTTCAGTCAAGTCGTACGAGTTGGCAGCATCGAACAAGGCCTGGGTACGATTTCTCATGCGGACACGGGACATGAAGATTCGAACGACAGCAAGCACGCGAGCCATAGATCGGCGGCGGACGTCGGCTAGCTTGTGGGCTCTCTTTTGTCGGAAGACACTTTGGACCATGACAATTCGCTTCATCGTTCGGTAATACTTCTTCCGCTGCACGTAGCCACGGTATAGCGCTTGGGTTTTCACAACCCCACGGCGGAACCGAATGAATTGGCGTCGACCAAGGTATGTGCGGACAGCGCTTTGAACCACGTGTGCTGCTGCCCGCAATTTCAGGTAGCGCGTACGCTGCACCGTCATACGTGAAAAGGCTTGGATCGTGATGATTTTCTCCCGTGTATCGCGGTACTTCTTGGCCTGAGCGTGGCAGCGCCAAAGCGACTGAAGAAGCGTCACTTGCCGATCTCGCATCGTGTACTGCTTGCGAGCTCTGTGCATCCGCCACAAAGATTGCACCAGAATAATCTTTTTTCGCTCGTCTTGATAGCGTTGGCGGCAGATGATCATGCGCCCAAACGCCTCGATACGAGTTGCCATTTTCTTTTCGCGTAGAAACTTGCGACGAACCAACGATCTCCGAATCATAGCCTGGGAGTTGATAGTAGCCTCACGCCCCTTAAGATACTCAGTGCGAACGCGGTTGGCACGAACACGCGCTTGAATCATAATGATACGGCGACGAGAGATCTGGAAGTGACGACGAGCCAAGTGACCGCGAACGACCCTCGCAATTTGGATTTGCGCTTTGTTACGAGCAACAGCCCGCATACGAGCCTTCTTGCCATACTTGAGTCGAGCATTAAAACCACGACCGGCAGCATGCAGCACGATAGCTGCCTTCTGCATCTGGCGATACTTGTTGCGCGCGGCGTAGCCCTTGTACCGCGAAGCAATCACATTTGCTGCACCACGCATTTCGAGGAACTCGGCACGCTGCCTGTGCATCTTGCGGGCATTTGCAACCTTGGCAGCAGCATGCTTTTGCTTGAGGAAACGCTTGCGTGCTAAGTAGCGTCGCACCTGAGCTTGGATTTTTGTGGCAGCAGGCGGAGCTGTACGCAGGTAAAGAACATACCGCCGAGCCGAATTGCCTCGAGCATGGCTTTGCACAAGAATGGTAGCCTTCCGAAGTCTTTGGTACTTGCGACGTTGAATGAACTGTTTCGCCACAGCATTAAGTAGAGTTACGCGATGACGCATAACCTGATAGTGACGCTTTGCCAGGTACATGCGAATCATAGCCTGAATGCGAATGGCCTTCAGACGCATATCGAGATATTTGCGGCGTTGCTGTCGTCCGCGAGCATACTTCTGGATAACAGTAGCAGCTTCGTGCATGATTTTGCGGGCCTCGTTATCTAGAATGCGCAATTGGCTGTCACGAAGAAACACCTTCTTGTGACCCAGTTGCCAGTTCTCGCGGGGAATAAAACGTAAGATAACTTCACAGAAGTCCTTGTCCGTCATACTCATCCGTTTGTCCTTGGGAACATTACGAGTAAGAATCTGATACTTTTCATGGAACTCATCAAACAATCTTCGAACAGGAAAGCCCGATCGTCGGATACGCACAGTTTCCATGACACCGAGATAGATGAGTTGGTTCAAAATCAACTCAGCGTTCCATCCCTGCGGAAAGCGCAGATTGTTGGGCTTAACACAACGGACGAAAGATGGTGCTGTTGCCTTAAGTTCCACCATCAAGTTGGCCATTTGATCACGGAACTTGCGACCGACAGTCATAGTGCCAGTCATTTTGTTGCCCATTTTACGAATTGGCTTTCGTGGATTAGCACCACCCGCTGCTGCACCCCCCTGAGCAAGCGGGTATAACTTGCGCAGGAACTCGCACTTTGAGCTGTCCATGAGCGAGATCAGATCATTGTGGAGTGAGTCATCATTCTTCTCCAAAAAGCCCACGACATTGTACGTGACTTCACCAGCGTAATGGTTAATGACAAACTCGTCTGTGGCGAAGCGTGGCTTGGAGTAATAAACAGTAGTGCCCTCAGGAACCTTGCCCTTTGGTAAATGCGTTTGGTGTAGTTTCTGAATAAAGTTTTCATCGCTTGCACGTCGGCCGAGCATTCCTTGTTCGTCAAGAAGCGGTAGAATGCCGAGCGGTTTCTTGTCAATCAGGTCAAGACACGGCCCGTTGTCCTTGAACTCCAAGCGAGAAAAGTCGATTCCTTCCTCGACATACACTTCTTGCTCGTACACGAACACGTGCTGGTTAAATTGCTGCTGCAGCATTTCATTGGTGTAGTTGATGCACAGTTGTTCGAACGAGTTCACTTGCAAACTTTCGAAGCCGAAAATATCCAAAATGCCAATGAACTTGGATCCCGCGCCGACGCCAGAGCTGCCACCGACATTAGCAGTGGACTTGTTGATCTGGAACACAAGCCAATCGAAAATTTTACTGAAAATATCCTTTGCCAGGCCATTACGAGACTTCAGAGACTCGACTGCAGTCAGCGCAATTTCAGCTACCGAGCCACGCGCACCAGCAGACATCGTTCGCTTAGTAAGAGCAAACTCAAGCTCATCCGGGGTAACCATCATCAACTCAGCAAGGTTCGTGACATCTTCTGGATGGGCAATCTCCGACTCGTTCTTGGCATTTTCCGTAAACTCCATATTACCAAGATGCAGCACGCAGGCAACCAGTCGGAAAATAGTATGCTGTAAATCCGGTGGAATACCAACGGTGCCCATGGCTTCCACAAGCTCCTTGAAGTCCTTTTTGTCATTGATTTCCGGCACCTGGATACAGTTACCTTGGTTCAAGAAGTAGAACTCACTCGCAGGCTTCAGCTTAAGCGCATTTTTCTCTTCCGTAGGCATTCCCGCGCAAAGCTGATAGAAAATATGGTAATTTCGCTCGGCCTCGGCACTGCCAACAATTCGACTCTTCTCCAGCAAGAAGTGGCTTGTCGTAGCACCCGAGATCGTGCCGTCCGCGTGATAGAAAATCTTAATGAACTTGCCAAACCGACTACTGTTGTCGTTGCGGATGGTCTTGGCGTTACCGAACGCTTCCAGCAGCGGGTTACTCTGCAGCACACACTGCTCCACCGACGATCCATCTCCGTCCGCTTTGGGAGTCTTGGGCGTCTTCTTCCCGATCTCAGAAATATTGGCCAGATACTTGAAGTCATCACCACCACATCATTAGATCTAGTTGTCACCACACCAGAACCTAACACCACTCACCCTCATAATGTACTTGGAAGCCTCCGTCTTGCCAGCTCCACTCTCGCCGGAGACGAGAATGGATTGGCACTTGCCGTCCTTCATCATAGCGTGGTACGCCCCATGCGCAGTCGAATAGACGTGCGGCACGGGGTTGTCCAGTTTGCCAATGGAGTCGAGCTCTGGGAAGTTGTAAAGCATGGGGATGTTCTTGTACGGGTTGATGGAGATGAGGATGTCGCCCGTGTATGTGTAGATCTTGTCCTCCAGGTACCTTCTACGCAGCAGATCCAGCAACGGCGCCTCGTGCAGATTGTCCATCTCCGCCACATTGTCCAAGTCGATACTGTGCGACGGATCGTACGGATGCACCTGTTCAAAGGAGAATTGTTGCTCCGAGTCTGCGTCTGGCAGTAGCACGTGCAGTTTCTGGCCGTCGTCCTCCACGACCGTCCCCAGTTGCCACACATTGCGAGGATCAGGACACCAGACCTTCTCGCCCTCACGACGCGCAGGCCGCTTAGCCGTTGCGTCCGCCATGGCCGAGAGAGAGGGAGTGAAGTGAGCGCGTCGGGGGGCGGAATGACACTTTAGGTCCCTGATTTGGTGAGATACGAGGTGGTCGGCTATAAGTGGTGCACACTAATACTTACAAACTGAGCTGCGTCCCGGATTGACTGGGGCGACGTGGGTGAACGTCGTGACTTGGATACAGTATGACATGGGTACACTCTCTTTTTTCAACCAATCCGAGACGTCGATTAGTACGTCACTCTTGTTTGGTGGTCATTCATCCAAGATGCAGGACGCGGCCCATTGGCAGACGAGTGAGTTGGCGCTTGCCGTCCAGTACCGACTACTAGAGGGCGAGGCAGCTGGTGGCTTCAAGCAGGGATTGGTGGCTCGTGTGGGCGTGCCCAGTGAGTATGTGGCGCCGCTCGTAGACCGCGCGTTTGCGCTGCATCCGGCCATGTACACTGTGCTCCCGAATGACGAGGAGGACTCGAAGGAGCTACCGGATTTGATCGTGAGAGGCTGTTGCTGGTTGAAACAAGTTTTTTGGCCAATTCTAGTCGCTAACGAAGACGATTGTTGCTGTGGTTGCAGTGGGACGAGTATGAAAATCTGGACTGGAAGAGCATCCTGGCTGGAAAAGTAGTGGCCAACGCCTACTGCGTGCGCAAGGGGCTCTCACGCAAAGCGCAGCTGTCCATCTATCTGTCCAAGTACATTATGAAGCACCCGGACTGCATGTTGAGCAAGGCGCTGCCTCGCACGCTTGTGGTGGACACATGGGAGGCCTATGACGAGAGCATGTCTCAGTTCGGCATCTCGTTCCGTCAGCGTCTGGACTCATGTTTGTGGGAGGTGAAGCAGACGCTCGAGGCGGAAGATAATACGTGGATCATGAAACCCAGCGCCACCAACAAGGGTGCAGAGGTGAACGTGGTCAAGGACTTCAAGAAGCTGCGCAGCATTGTCAACGAGTGGACCGATATCCGCGAATGGGTTGTGCAGGAATATATCCAGCGCCCGCTGCTGCTGCGCGGACGAAAATTCCACATTCGTGTGTACGTGTTGGCGGTGGGCGGTCTGAAGGTGTACGTCTACCAGCATTGCCTTGTGCTCTGCGCACTCGAGCAGTATCGCGAGGCCGACACGGACAACAACTACTCGCACATTACCAACACTTTTCAGCAACAAAGTCACCCCGATTTTGTTGAGAGCGAGTGTGTGCTGCTGCTTGATGATATCGAAGAAATCCTGGCAAAACAAGGTGTTGCCGATGCTGCCGGCAAGAAGGCCAAGATTCTTGCCGACATTGGCCGCATCACCGCAGAGACATTTGACGCGTACAAGGGAGAGTTCTCGGTCTTTCAGCCGCTGCCTAACTGCTTTGAGATTTACGGTGTGGACTTCATGGTGGACGAGGACTTCAACGTCTGGCTCCTGGAGTTCAATCCTGGCCCAGACTTCAAGCAAACGGGTGACCGTCTTCACTTTGTTATTCGTGACCTGATGGCCGACACACTGACAGTGGTTACCAACGAGTTTTTTTCGGACAAGGAGCGGTCGGTGAAGGACAAGGACACCGATATTGGCGCATTTGCCAAGGTATACGACCAGCAATGGGGAGCCCTCTCTAAGGAGCGTGCGTCCATGAAGTTTGTCGATTAGAATTTTGATCAATCATAAAACAGAGATCAAACAGAGATACGAGAATGCATTGCATTTTTACGCATCCCATTCTATTGAGATCAAAAATATTTGTTGCTCGTTGCGGACGACAAGAGCCCAATGCCCTTAGCTGCAGATGAAAGCAAGTTGGTCCCTGATGTTGCCGCAGAGAAGATATTACCGCTTCCTGACGACGACAGGAGATTCTGGAGTTTCATGGCCGATGACTGCGAGCCAGACACATCATCTCCACCTGCGCGCTCGTGGAAAAGTGTAGTGCTGTTCGTTCGACTTCGTCCTTCCACTGCGTCGTCCTCACTTGAGCGCGACATGGTTCGCTGGAATCGACGGCGGTTCGATGGTACGGGAAGTAGCGAGAACCGGGCGACGGGCTCCGCAATCCGAGCCAGAGGCCTGGTGTCGTGAGCCCCGATAATGATTTCTTTTCCATCTGCTCATAACATCAGATGTTAGCCAAGCATAGACACATCATCCATGCTACATTAGTCCACTTACTAATTTTGTTGATATCATTTGATTCCGAGAGCGATGAAAAAAGTAGTCGGCTTTTCCGGAATTGCAGCACCACGTTTTCGATCAGCTGCGGCCCATAGATCTCCCAGTCTACCGGGTCAATGAACTCACGCATTCGCTCGAACAGACTTTTCAGCTTCAGTAATCCTGGTGAACATTCCGCTGGGTTTAGCTCATCACCCCAACCAAACCGAATAAAATCCGAGAAGCCCAACGTCGCGCGCACGAAATACATATCAAACAGGAACTGCTGGATGCAGCATTCACCAAAGTTCAGCACAGAGTCCTTTTGAAGCCCCTTCGCTTCGACAAGAAGAGATACAGCAGTCTCATACACGGCTACGCTGACGATGGTAAGTTGTTCAATCATAACTTCGCGAACGGTATGCTGCATGAGCTTGACCTGCTCGTAGTTAGTTCCGATGGAGTTTTGAACCAACCGATTGGCATCATCCAAACTGTAACAGCAAGAAAACAGGAAGCTGGATACAGTCGGTGTTTCACACCATGGCAGCCACACTTTCTCGTCACCAAGAGCCATTTCAGACTCCGATGAGGAATCGTCGGTGTCCCCACCTAGGCCTTCGTCAGATATTACTTGCTCGATCCATCCTTCGTGCGTTGCAATCCATTCCTAAACGAACGCAATAAAAAGTCAGTGGCATGATTGCGTTATTGGACAATCGTAAACCGGAGTTATACCTCGTTGCTTAAACCATACTGCTCGATTTGCATCAGCTCCCGCAACGGCTCAATTTTCTGCTCAAGAAGGATTGTTGCCCAGGCCTCGCAGTATTTTTTCGAAAGCCCATACAACACATTCACAAAAAGCTGAGGGTATGATGCTTTCCGCTTGATCTCAGATACGAGATAAAGGGAATGACGTCCCAGAGCGTCGACCCGTTTTAGCTCCTCATCAATGAAACAAGTTTGCGCACTTTCATCGACCTCCAATATTTCCTAGCAAAGGTAAACAAATGTTAGAGCTCCAACAGCCCAGCACCTCGCCATCCACAAATGCGGTACAGTTTAGCCTACCTCCAGCGCAGATTTAATGTGAATTTTCTCCACAAACCCGTTGCTGCTGTAGTTTGCAAACACTGGACCAACTTTCTCCAGCGACGGATCTTTCTCCGGGATTAATACGGTGCTTGCATTCCCAGGAAACAATTTGCTCATTTGCCGGGGCGAGGCAGCTACAATCCCCGCAAAAATATTGGAGATGCCGAGGAAGACACATGGCAGTTGAACTGGGTTGCTTACAGCACCATCCTTTTGATCTCCGGGGAGCGGATACTGCTGCTCGAAGAATAGGACCAGCTTGAATAGTGTGCGGAGAAATTCCTCGATCAGCACGCTCTGGAGATCGCTTGCATCCAAATCTGCTGCCTTTCTCTGGATAGTTCCAAAGTAGTCGTAGAACTTGGCATTCCTCAACCGGTAATCGCTTCGAGAAATGCCTGATGCTGTATCCTCAAGACTTGAGCGAATTTGACTCTTAATAGCCTCGAGAGCTTCAACGAACGAGTGCTGCACCAAATCGCGAGTTCGCTTTCGAAAGGATTCCGCGAAAAGGACGGAAAATACCGACTCGACAGGAACACCTAACTGTTTATCTCGGCTTCCAGATGGCGTCAAATGTGCATCACTGAGAACTAGACTCCATAGTTGAATGTCCTGGCAGCCACCGCTGATTTTATTTGCAGTATACAGCTTGGATTGGACCTGAGACAAAAGAGAAATCGAGTCGATACTTGAAATGATCGGTGACGATACCTCCAGAATCTGTATGCAACCGAATCGTTAAACCAAAGAACAATAATTATGGTTAACAACACTTTCACGTACCTGTCGTCGTTTTCGCTGAAACCACTCACAAAGCATTGCCACCATTTTTCCTGACGAGACAAATGCCTCGAGTCCGACCTTACAGTCTGGGGGTAATTGAGACATCGACCGAAGCAAGCCGGTACCGCTGTCCTTGCCAAAAATTTCTTCCGTCTGTGTTACCGTCATACTGATTGTTTTCAGAATAATCATCAGAGCGCGTTCCTTTCTAGAAGACATCTGCGCGCGTTGCGCATCGCTGTCTGCTTTGTGAATAGGTGTCATCCATTTGGAACGAGCCTCAAGGAAGAGTTTGAAAAACTCTTCTGGTCCAATTGGCGGATCGTCCAAAACAGCCAGCGTGCACAGATTTTCGGCGTAAAATCGACTATCCTTTCCTCGACAAGCCAGGTAATTCTTCGCACAACTCGTCATTCTCTGCAAGCAACAGAAATGCATCAGCACCCAAATACAACATAAAGAAATTGTTTGTTCCCCATACCGATCGGAAACACTGAACGCACGCCCACTGAGCATGTAGAAATGGGAACTCCTGCTCTGCTGATTTGGCAACACATTCGTCATGAACCACATTCGCCTGCTGGAACAACGTCAGCGCCTTCAAAGTCTCTCCTTCATCCAAAAGCTGCCACATCTTCTCCGGAACTTCTACCAAAAACGCCACTTTGTCTGCGATGGTAGTCTGGCCCTCCTGCTTCTCCACAGCAGTAGCTTCTTCCTGGCCTTCTTCAACTTGTTCCTCCACAGTCAGCGCCGTCGCCAGCGCCAGTTCCATCTGCTTCCACTTCTCGGGCATCTCTTTGAGCGACACCTCGAGGCGTAGAGCGGCCGAATGCATGTTGACGATCTTGTCCGCCGACTCGATGAGGTCGCGGTACCTCACGCCAATCATCTTTTGCATCTCCTTGGTCTTGTTCTCCTTCTCCTTCCTATAGAAACAAATACAAATACAAACAATAGTAAGATACGTATCCTTCAACACTGCAGTCTTCCCCCTGCCACACCAGACGCACCTCGTCCTCTCCAGCAGCACCTTGGCGTCTGCAATAGACAGGCGACGCAGGAAGTCCGCCGCATCGTCCGCACGCCCCTCGCCCCCGCGAGACGGAGGCGCCACCGTCGTCATCATCGCTCGGAAGTGGTGTACTCGTACTTAATGAGAAATGGGTCGCCTTTGTATTTTGGGTCGAAGCGTACCCATTCTCGGTAACTTGGTAATTGAGCATGACCAGGATGGCTCGTCGCGGGCGCAGGGACAGCGACATCGACGAGTCTCGGAGCGAGTCCGAGGAGCAGTCGCCCTTGACGCCTCGCAAGGCGGCGCTGCTGAGAGTGCAGAAGAGGCCCAGTCCGGTAGGAGCTCGGACTTCAAGCGTATGATGCGCTCAGGGGCAGCTAAAAAATGGGTCTTTTTCACTTATTATTTGGGGTTTTGTGCAGTTGCGACTGGATAACAGCAGTGGGGACGAAACTTGCAGTGCAGACGAGCGAGACGGACAGATAGTGGTTCCTGCGGCGTCGATCTGGCGAGGAGACCAAGTGCCGGACGCTGCAAATGCTGATGGTACGACAGACTCCACTTGGCCATGAAAGTGGAGGAGGGGCGCTGACTAGAAGAACGTTGTGGTGTGTGCTTTACTCAGTGAAAATGAACAACATCCGCCGATATCTGAGAGCGGCGCGGGCGCTGTACGAGATGCAGTTCCAGATGAAAAGACCGTCGGCCATTCTGAAGATGAAGCCCAACGCGGTGAGGCGAAGGATGGACGCGTGGCGAGTGTTATCAGTTCGTTGGCTTATTCTAACTGGTGTAATTTTGTGGTGGTGCAGTATGGATTCAAGAGTAGATCCACGTTTGACGCTTTGGCGGCGTTGGTGTCTCCGCTACGAGCGCACCAAGTTCTTGGTAAGTCTTATAACTGCAGAAGGCAGGCTGGTTTGCTCCTCTTACACGTGACGAATATGCTGTTTAGATGGTTGGACAGGCCTAGAGGTTGGTCTCTTCGAAGAGGCGTACGAACGATTCGGCAAAGATTTTCATGCCATCGCTGAACAGGTACTCATTTTGCTTTGATTTGAAAAAAATCTCAGTGGCTAGGATTTCTGATATTATATTTTCCTGACAGCTCCCAAGGAAAAGCGTGAAGGACACAATTGCTTTCTATTATGTCTGGAAGAAGCACGGGTCATGCGCGAAAACTCGAGACGACGGGAGCTTTTCGGATGATTTTCTTCCGGAGCCAGAGCCCGACGTATCGAGTGAGACGCTCAAGCTCATGGACCATCTTCGAAGTATGTACCTTTGCTTTCGGCCTTCATTTATCTACGGGCACTTACGGTGTTTAACGTTTTTACAAACCAATCAGAGCGGCAGCTCTACGTCCAGGACTATTTGGATGCTGCCCGAGCAATGTATTCACCCCAACCAGCTTATGCGTCCAACCACAAGAGGCAAAAGGTTTCCGACTTCGGGCTGCAGCGCGTTTCTTGCTTTCAGCAGGGCCTCAAAGGGTTGTCGCCACTGCGTGTTCCATGCGTGCTAGGTAGTTGCTACTTGCTATTGCTACCCTATCTGTTGCTCACTGAACATTTTTTACCGTGAATCGATAGACTCGTGGACTCCTTTCGAGATCAGAGTATTCGAGGTTGCAATTGAGTGTTATGGCAAGGATTTCCCGCGAATTGCCGATGTGGTGCGTTTGCTTGTCGAGAATTTTTTTTTTCATGCCGAGTCCTGATTGTGGTACACTGCTTTGTGTTACAGATGGCAAGCAAGTCCTGCGGAGACGTGATCGCATTCTACTACATTTGGAAAAACGATTTGCACTACCAAGTCGTGAAAAACCGATGGGAAAGTAAAAACGAAGTCCGCACTACGAAGAAAACATCTACGAATTCGAAGAGTAAGTTTGGATGAGCCCGCAGGAGCGGCGACACGTTTGTATATTTCAATCAAACGTCTTGAGACAGACCTATCACTATCCCTGGCCTCGCAATGAGAACCTTGTTTAATCAATGGAGATAACTTCCTGCTCCACGACCAGACCTTCCTGGGGATAATTCTGCAGTGTCTTGCACGCCGTGCACACCCACGAGGCTGGCGGAAGTTCCTCCATGTTGATGCAGTACTTGTGGAACATGCGCTGGCACATATCGCACAGCACCAACTGGTCCTCGTTTTCAACTTGCGAGCAAACCTCACAGTACTCGGAGTCCATCATGTAGGTGCGTGAGTTGTACAGCACAGGTTGCGATGTTCCGGGCTCCTGCTTGTGGATCTGCTTTGTCTCCATTAATTTGATGTTGCGATAGATCTGAAAGCCGTGCAGTGCATGTCCAATATTCTTCAAATCCAGCTTCTGGCTCATAAAGAAGGGGAACTCCACCTGCAGCGCCTTAAAGCCTTGGAGCTGGCGTTGCTGCAGCAGCCGCGCAAGTGCGACGTACTCTGACGGACGTGCACGGTTCTTGCCGAAGATTTGCACCAGACTCTTTCTCGCATCTAGACTGAGCCAAACAAACTCGCCCGTGATGAAGTCCTCGGCCAGCATGTGCAGCTCCATCAGATCGCACACCACTTGCCAGCAAGTAAACGACCCGAGCACGTTGTCTTGAAACTTGCGGAGGGTTTCGAAGATTCCCTCAGACGTGGTGCACTCCTTCACCGCAACGGTGGTCTCGTCGATATTTTGCAAAAATTGCTCGAGCGTCTCAAGATAGGAGGCTACCGTAAGCTGGCGGCCACCGGCCAGAAGTTGACTGTCCTCGGAGCGCTTTGTCATAGCCAGCAGTCTGTAGCACAGTCCAATAGTATACACGAGTATTGGTTAAGGCAATCATGCTACACCCATTCGGGCAAAGAAAATAAAACAAATAACTACCGCTTCCGGAAGGTGGGGAAATCATCAGAGCTGGGAATGCCTTTGAGTTTGTGAAACGTCTCGAGTTGGTTGCAATACCTGAAGACCACTGCCATCCAAAGAACTTCGCGGAGACCCAGTCGTCCCTGATGGGATTGCTGCCATCGAAGCACATGCTTCCGAAGGTACGCCGTACTGCGGTCCAGTTCGCGATAAATGTTGCAAGTTGCTGCAATTACATCCAAACATAAAAGAAAAAAATACCGTCAGTACCTGAATGTGAACGTATCATCGCTGGTCTCGAGAACGTACCAAATTTAATCAGACACGCGTCGACACGCGGCACGTCGTTGCTGATCGAGTAGCTGTGCCACATCCCGTGACGTTGATACACAAAGTCGTAGAAGGTGAGCGCTCCGAGCCACCAACTCTTGTAGCCTTTGCCGTCCGAGCTGTCGAGCAACTGATCGCCCAGGAAGTTGAGCGTACGTCGCTGGCGCTTCGCAGGCTCTGCGTCCTGGATTTTGGAGCGCTTGGAGGACGTCGACGCGTGCTCGTCAGCGTTCACGCGCTGCTTCTTCCGACGGAGGTACGCGTCCTCGCACTCTTTACTGCACACAGAGACAGAATCCCCCGCGCGCTTGTTGGAGACCGAGAACTCGGGGTTGGCGGCTTGACAGATGAAGCAGTGGTTCGGGTCTGCGGCTCTGGCGTCTCCCGACGGTCGCATGCCCTTGAGCTCCAAGTACTTGGCCTCACAACCCACAGAGCAGACAGGCACGGGCGGCGCCTTCTTGGCCGTGTTCGTCGACATGTACTCGGGGTTGGGCATGTGGCAAATGAAGCACTCGGCCAGACTCACGCTGGACGAGGGCGCCACGGCGTCGTCCGCAGATCCGGCGGCGTCTCCGTCCTCGCTGTCCGTGGCGTGTGCGCTGCTGGCGCTGCCGTTGAACCAGCGGCTCAGCTGGAACTCGTCCCCGAAGTTCACCATGTCTCGCCTGCTGCTTACGCGCGCCAATAACCAATTGAGGCGGTTTGACTCGTGGATAGTAGTACTGTGAGTGGTTGTGTTAAGTACGAGGAGATCTTGACGCGATCTTTCCGAAACCTTTTTCCCGCCCTAGAACGAGGAAGAGCAGTTCAATTGGACGACAACTAGAGACCTCGACACCTTCGTGCCGGTGCTAAAGACTACGCGTATACACCTAATATAAGACGATCGGTTGGAACGGCAAAGACTGGATTTGCTTTTTGTTAAATTCGTGCAATGAGACCAACCCGCGATGCAGAAATCCCTACTACTGTATCGTCCAGGGGCGCTTAAGCGCTCAGCTTGGTCTTGAGGATCTGCTCGAGCTTGACGATGTCGGCGCTGAAGCCGCGGATGCCCTCGGCGAGCTTCTCCGTGGCCATGGCGTCCTCGTTCATGCTCAGACGGAAGTCCTTCTCATCGTACGAGACCTTCTCGCCGGAGTACGCCTTGGCGGCCGTCTCGGCGTCCAGCTTCTTCTCGAGCTTAGCCGTGGTCTTGGTCAGCTCCTCCAGAAGGTTGGGGGAGATGGTCAGGCGGTCGCAGCCGGCCAGCTCAGTGATCTCACCCGTGTTACGGAAGCTGGCACCCATGACGATTGTCTTGTAGTCGTACTTCTTGTAGTACTGGTAAATCTTGGTCACGGACACGACACCAGGGTCCTCGTGCGACTCGTAGCTGGACTTGCCCGTCTTGGCCTTGTGCCAGTCCAGGATGCGGCCCACGAAGGGCGAGATGAGCGTGGCACCGGCCTCGGCGCAGCCAACAGCCTGGGCAAAGCCGAAGAGCAGCGTCATGTTGCACGAGATGCCTTCCTCCTGTAGCTTCTTACACGCCTGGATACCCTCCCACGTGCTGGCAATCTTGATGAGGATGCGGTTCTTCTTGATGCCGGCCTTCTCGTACAACTGGATGATGCGGTGGGCGCGCGCAATCGTGCTCTCCGTGTCGAAGCTCAGGCGGGCGTCCACCTCGGTGGACACGTAGCCGGGCACGACCTTGAGGATCTCCAGGCCGAAGTTCACCGACAGCTTGTCGATGATGTAGCCCAGACGCTCCTTCTCAGAGAGATCAGCAGGCAGGCCCTTGCCGTACGCAACGGCGTCGTCCACGAGGGCCGAGTACTGCTCCATCTGAGCGGCCTTGAACAGCAGCGACGGGTTCGTGGTGGCGTCCTGCGGCTTGTACTTGTTGATCTGCTCGAAGTCGCCCGTGTCAGCCACCACAGTGGTGAACTGCTTGAGCTGGTCGAGCTGCGAGGCTTCGCGGAGCTTCTTGTTGGGGGAGGCGGCCATCTTAACGGGAGGGAGGAGGTTGAGGAAGACGAGCTGAGGTGTGGGCTCCAGCGCAGATTCGAAAGTGAGCTGCGTACCCGCAAAGCGGACACAAGGCTGCGACAATTTGACTGGATTAAAGTATGCGGTGATTATGAGCCAATAGGATGGGCGGGCAGTGACGTAGCTTTTGGCAAATGCCGACGATGTTGTTGACCAAGACTACGAATCCTGCAGTATGGGACACCTTACAGCAATCGTGCTCTCCCCGTCAACACTAGCGATCAAGCCGCATGGAGCGCAGGACGCCCAAGGAGCGACATTATATCTGGCGGGAATCAGTGCTGCTTATTCAGGAAAGACTGCGGCGGACTTCGATCCATGGACACTTCAAGTTCGACAGACGTTCTAGACGGTGCCGCCACATTTCTTTATCTGCTATCAACACTACAGGCCGCTGTTGCTGCCGCGCTACATGATCGCGGCGAACGTTGAGGTGGTCTTCTCGTACATGCCGAAGAAGACGAAGCCGCCGATGCTGATCCACATCGTACGCGGACCCACGCCCGAGAACAGGCGCTTCAAACCTTCGTCCGTGTACACTCGCGACAGCGTGCTCAGCGTGCCCTGGTACGGAACGCCCTTGGCGTCCTTGCCGAGCATCAGACGCGTCTTCGCCACGTCAAGGGGGGTTGTGATGCATGCTGCCACGCCACCGGCAATCGATCCGCAGACGGCGCCCTGCAGCGAGGACACAGGAGCGTTCTGCTTCTGCGACCATTGGTACTGCAGTTGAAAAAGATGCACACGCATAGGTTAGTTATCACTCGTCTGGAGATGTGTCCCTGTTTCAGAATGAAAAGTACTTGGCCTCATTCAGCAAGCAAGCAAATACATACTTTCAGACCCTCCCAAAGCGGGAACTGTATAAACGAGAACGGGATCTCTCGTGCGATCATGCTCCAGTAGCCTCGGTAGAACCCTGCAACACCTTCGGCCGCGCGAATGGCGTTGAGAGCTTCCGGCAGCGACTTGTAGACCCCCGTCTGCATACGCTGCTTCACGATCTCAGTCGGAGTGCGAACCAAACACGCCGCCTAGACAAACAATTACAGCAACGTCAACAGCAACAGTACTGCAGGAGCCAGGGCTGCAGACCACACACGCACCATTTCACCCGACGCCGCGGCCGCCATGTGCACAAGCGGAGAATGCTTCTGCTCCGGAGCGATCATACCAATCAACGACTTGGACGTCTCATACGTGCTGAAGAAGAGCGCGCCTGCAGGTCATCACAGCAAATGTCAGTCACAGCAAATACGTTTGCACTCGAGCACCGTTATACGCACCTCCAGGAGCAGAACCTGCCGCCGCCGCCGACAAGCCAGAGTAGACACCGCGGAAGCCGCCAGCCTTGAAGAAGCCGTGAGCGGATTGCAGTCGCGTCTTGATGGTGTCGAGCGGGAAGAGCGCGATGTCCACGGACGTCCCCGCCACAGCTCCACCCTGGATGCACACAGCCCACACCAAGCCAATCAAAGACATGAGCAACGCAGCACCAGATCCAGCAATCGCAGTGAGAACGAACGCACCAACAGAGCGGGGAAGAAGCCGCGAGCAGGGGGCGCGTTGACTTTCGTGTCGGCCATCTCGAGTCTAATGCAATGAGCTCCTAGGGCACGCGCTCGATGGGATCGCTCTGTGGTGGCAGTTCAAAGCAGATGGCGGTCGATTATGCAAACTTTTCACCCCACCCTATTTTGTCACGGAAGTACCCACTTTTGTCAATTGGGGACTCTATTTTGCCTTTCCAGTACCCTGTCATGGCATCTGACAGAAGAGTGGCGGGGAAAGTCACTCAAGCAGGACGCGGCTTCAGGGCCGCAGAGGACGGATCGTGAGGCAACCATGGGGATCGTTGATCGTATCAAGGAGATCGGTGAGTCGTCGCTGCTGCTGAGTCGGGTCAACACTGCGCTGGCCGCTGTAGCGTTTGTTCCAGCAGCTGACTGAGCCAAATGTCCCTCTCTTTGTGTATGCAGAGGATGAGATGAAGCGGACGCAGATCAACAAGGCCACGGAGGGACATCTGGGACGTCTCAAGGCCAAACTCGCCAAGCTGCGCACGGAGGTGTGGAGTTGGTTCTGTGGGAGTGAGACGGATCGGGAGGTTTGAGGCTGATTTCTATCTTCTCTCTCTCTCTCTTGATTGCAATTGCAGCTTCTGGAGGAAAGCAAGTCGAGTGGTGGTGGTGGCGAAGGTGCGTTCTTGAGCTACAGTTGAAGCTGGAGAGTTGAATGATGGTGATAATAATGAACGTGTTGAAACTTGTGATAGGCTTCGATGTGGCCAAGAGTGGTGATGGACGCGTGGCGCTGATTGGATTCCCTAGTGTGGGAAAGTCGACCATGTTAAGGTACGAGTGCTAGTTGCGCGTTCTATCTACTGTTGGGCTAACGTTAGTACCGCTCGCTCTACAGTCAGCTGACGGAGACGCAATCCGAGACGAACGCTGTGGAGTTCACCACGTTGACCTGCATTCCTGGCAACTTGATCTACAACGATGTCCGCATCCAGGTGCGGTTACCAAACTCAGAGAACAAGTGGTAGGAGAGACGAGAGCTGAGCTTTTACTGGTGTCATGCAGCTGCTGGATCTTCCAGGTATTATTGAAGGTGCCGCGCACGGACGTGGACGTGGACGAGAGGTGATTGCCGTGGCCAAGTCCGCCGACATGATCCTGATGGTGCTGGATGCTGGTCGAGAGGCAGGTAACCGTCATCGTGAGATTCTAGAGAACGAACTGGAGACGGTCGGATTGCGTCTCAACCGACAACCGCCGGACATCTACTTTCGCAAGAAAAATGGTGGTGGCATCACTTTCAACAGCACCATCCGCCTAACCAAGGTATGTGAACTTGGCATTAATCACCTCTCCAGCTTTGTGACGTTTTTTTTTTCTTAACGCCTGCGATTCAACCAGCTCGGAGATGATCCGTACCAGACAGTCTATAAGATTCTGCACGAGTACAAGATCCACAACTGCGAGGTGCTTTTCCGTGAGGACTGCACGACGGATGATCTGATCGATGTTATCGAAGGCAACCGAAAGTATGTCAAGTGCTTGTACGTGTACAACAAGATCGACGTTGTTTCGATCGAAGATGTGGACCGGTTGGCACGGATGCCTAATTCAACTGTTATCGCCTGCGCCCACGGTGACCGTTCAGCCGTAAGTTCCCGTATTTAAGCTTTCGCTGTACGATTTTCATACTAACGATGGCGTTATGGCTCAGCTCAACTTCGATACGCTTCTGGCCAAGATGTGGGATTACATGGGGCTGACTCGTGTCTACACTAAACGCCGCGGAGAGGTACACGCTCGTGGTATATTGCACTATTGAAGTCGTGGTTGTTTAACTTTTCCGCTGTTCATTTGTAGACCCCTCAATTTGAGGAACCGGTCGTCTTGGGCTCGGAGCGGAAAGGTGTCAGTGTGCAGTCTGCCTGCATGTCGGTAAGTGCGAAGCTCTTAGCTAGACATATGCAATGGTGGTGTTTTGTTTTTGATTGTTGTGCTGTCGTCGGCGAACAGATTTCAAAAGACATGCTTGACAACTTTAACTATGCGCTGGTGTGGGGAACGAGCACGAAGTACAACCCGCAGCGTGTTGGCAAGGAGCACATGCTCCATGATGAGGATGTGCTTCAGGTCATTGTGAAGACGGCCAACCAACAAAAGCGCGACAAGAACTACAACCAGAAGGTGCAGGCGTACTTTGACAAGTACAAAAAGAAGAAAAAAGCGCTCAAGACTTAAGTCTGATGCTCACGAGCATGCAAACGAGGAAACTTAAATGGATTGAATACCAGAGCGTAGTCACCATTGTAAGGAAGCTATCAGAGCTAATAGATGTTGCTGTATTACAGCTGCTGGAGTATTAGTTCTCACTTTCACCTACACTATCGATCGAAGTCGTCGCTGCACTCTTGAAAACATCGAATTCCTCGTGCTGCGTTGTGGGCCCATACAAACCTTGAAGGCGTTTTGTAATGCGCTCCAGAGTCCTGCAACAGATCGGGTCAGTACTGCTGAAATTCACCGAACAACACATTGGACTTACTCTTTCTTCAACGGTGGATAGGTTGCACCGTCGAAACTCTCCGATCTACACATTGTTCTTCGCACGTGCTCAAGAACAAACCGCCAATTCGCAACTGGTTTTTTTCTTGTTGGAAGCGAAGACCTAAAACCACGAACAACCAATACAGCAGGTCAGGACTCATTTCGTGAGGAATCCTTGTTGATGTGGCTACTCACCAGCACCGTTTATCGTAGTCAAAGCCGCAGTCAATTCCTTGGAGCGCCTTTCCGTTTGCAGACATCAAGGACTCGACAAACTCATCTCCAAATCGGCCACCAATTCGGGCAATATTCAGCAACTTCGAGGCAGAAGGTATTTCTTTACTGGCCTGTTCCTGGTCCGCATGATCAGAAGCTCTTTTGCGCTTACGTGATGAGCGGCGAAGCGACTCAGCGGCAAGAGATACTATAGGACGAGGTACTTGTGCAAACGCGCTTTCCTTCAGAGTATCTTGATCGCCTGTATCTGGCTCATGTATGACTTCATAATCCTCCAAAATCTCGGATGGGTCTTGAGAAAAGCTGAGGCAGATAAGTTAGCAGGTAAGCCCTGCACAACAAAGAGGCAGCAAGAAAAGTATCTTACTCTCTATTTCGCAAGTTTCGCACATGCTGAGGCCATCGAAACTTCCTGTACATACCATGGCACAACATCCATTAAGTCATATAAAAATCTAACCCAGTATCGTCAAGTAGACCCATCGGAGATATAAACTTACCGAGCATACTCGTCCAAGTGCGTTGTTGCGAATTCAAGTGGCGGTCCTGTAGGTATTACTCCACGACAGATAGCAGTTTCCTCAAGAAGAGGAACGTACGAAGTGATGTTACGCATAACATATTTCGCTTGCCTGACGTCGCCATCCGAAAAATTTCCATCGTCTTCTACTACTGTATCTTCACCGAATTCTCCTCCATCGTGTATCTCGTCCTCCTCCCATTCTGCTTCACTTCCTTTATTGCTGTCCTCCACAATGTCCTCGCCAGTTTGTTCGTCTTCCTTGGTTTCTGCGTCCTGAGGCTGCCACCCCACTTCTGAGTCTGTGTCAGAAGCGGACCCACCCTTGATACTGCCCGATTCGGATTCAATGTCGTACACTTTTGGCTGGATATTCAACGGCTCATTCGTGTTTTCCTCGTTGTCTTCTCCACTGCTGGACGAGCTCAAATCATCTAAATCAATAGCATCGTTTGCATGTCTCCCTTTACCGCCGCTTTTTAACGAGCTGGGTGTCTGATGGACCAACTTTTCCCCCAGATCCTCGTCACTGCTGCTGGATGAGCTTGAGTCACTATGTGCATTCTCTCTATGTTTGCCCAAGCTCCTTTTCTCTTGCGGCCGTTTGTCCTCCAAATCAACATTGTCTTCGCTGCTACTCGACCCCGAGCTGGAATCATCAAAGTCGATCACGTTCTTTTGGCTGTTCGAGTTCGTGACCAGAATTGTTTTCTTTTTTTGTGATCGCCCCCTGTTCAACTTGCTGTCACCCTCACTGCTGCTGCTAGATGAACTCCTCACGTCTTCAGTTTCCTTCATTCTGCCCAGTCCCTTCGCCACCTTGCCACTTTTCACAGCACTTGATTTCTTCCTTCGCGGGACACTCTGCTCCAACTTGCTGTCGCCATCACTACTGCTAGAGGAACTCGACCCTTTGTTGTTTCTGGAGGCAACCGGTTTGCGTTTCCTCCCTACCGGAGACTTCTTGGGTCTTCTTTTCGCCTCCAGCTCGCTATCCTCCTCATTGCTGCTGCTTGATGACCCCGCTAGGTCAATGTTGTTATTGGTAGCCAAAGCAGTCGTCTGTGTGTTACTCCCCACAGGTGGTATCTTCCGTCTGCTCTCACCTCCCTCACTTTCATCGTCACTGCTGGATGGGCTCGGATCTTGACTAAACCTCACTTTCTTGGTCAGTTCCCTGTCCACCAACGGATTTGTCTTCGCTCTCTGTTGCTGTCTCCCATTCTCGTCATGTGCACTTTCCTCCTCCTCGTCATCGCTGCTGGATTCGCTGCTCCCCTTCGTGGGCTTCACAAGTCTCAACATCCTTGACTTTGAGGGAGCTTCATATTCCTCAGTGCTACTGTCTCCCGATGAGCTCGAGTGTTCTGAGCTGCTAAATTCGTATTTCTTTACAGCAGTCGCTGCTTTACGTGGCTGCTTCGCTTCGATCTCCTCTTTGTCCTCTTCACTGGCGCTCGATCCGTCAAAACTGGACTCACTGCCGCTCAAGAACGCATGGTTGGATTTGGTGTCGCTCTCCGTGTCTTCCTTAACCGCCGCTGGCGCTGACTTGGTCTTCAGTGCAGCCCTCTGTCTTGCCATCCTCGACTGGCGTCCTTTCATCCAACCAAATCCGAAATTAGATCCGAAATTAATGGACTTCATGTGGGACACACTGATATCCTAATTTCGGATCTGTGGTGTGACCCACATCGAACGAGCTAATTTCGGGTGCCACCACTGTTGATTGGCAGAAACGGTTTGACTGACGTCGCAATGGCGCGCCTAGGCGTCAAGCGCGGCGAGCTCGCGCTGTTCGACGGCGAGGGCCACGCCGCGACCCCGGCGCTCGTACAAAGTGGTGACAGACGTGTGCAAGTGCTTCGTGGGGGTTTGCGCTCAGTACTTCAGCCTCTGGGCCTCTCCCTCCTGCAAGACGCCGGTGTTAAACGCGGCGAGGCCTTCATCCTCGTACTGGACAATGACCGCACGAGCGTCGCGTGCATGTTGGGAGCCATGCAATTGGAGAATGTGTGTGTCCTCGTGGGTCGCAGTCGCGTGACGTTGATGGAGCTCGTGAAGACGCAGACAGGCATCTCCAAAGTGCTCACTGTGGACGACTCGACCTCTTCCGTGACCGTCGAGGACGACGTCAACTCTCAAGCTGCAGGGGACTCGACCACTGAATCGCCGACGCTTCCGTGGCTTCAGGAAGGGGAAATTGCCAAGGGCGGCTGCGTCTGCATGCTCACGTCTGGGAGTGTGGGCACACCCAAAGTTGTGCCTTGCACGTGGGAGCACATGCTGCTGCAAGGAGAGTCGACCCATCAACAGCTCTTCCCCAAAGGCCCGGCACGAATCATCTGCGGCACTTCCATCTCGCACGCCTTCTCCATCAACACAATTTTCTCGCTGTTCACGTCTCAGTATGACGCGCAATCGGAACTTTGCTTCGCCTCCAGTGCTGTGGGGCTCTACACCCTTCTCGCTGAGCGTAGCGAGCTTTTCACTGCACTGTACGCGACGCCTGGGACATACACCGCACTCGCCGCGATGCCGCCGACTGCGCTGCATGCCGACGTTCCGTATTGCGCGGGCACGCGTCTGCCTCTGCCGTTGTTTCGCAAAATGAGGGACGGATATGGAATGCTGCTGATGCAGAACTACGGCTCGACGGAGATGGGAGATATGGCAGCATGGTATCTCCACGGCAAAAGATTCGATGAAGAGTTTCAGGAGATGGAAAGTAACGAATCGCAACTCTACGTAGGCAGTGTATGGCCGGGGGTGGAGACTCGTACTGATGACAACGGCGAGGTCACGATGAAGACCCCGTGGCAATCTCTGGGATACGTGAAGAAGCATGCGTTGCACCGCTTTAAAGAGTCCGCACATCACACCTCTGACCTGGGTATTATCACACAAGATGAGAACGGGGTTGACTGCGTATGGCTCCAGGGTCGTCTTCGTCCAGCGGTCGAGGTCGAGTGGCAGGGCCAGCGCACATCATACTTTCCAAACACGATTGAAACTGTGCTTGTCGCGCACGCAGACGTTTCAGATGCACTCGTCCTTATCCAGAGTGAAGCGAATCGTACGCAAGGCATCATCCGAGTGCGCGTTGTTTTGGAAGATGGATCTACTGTTAGTGCATCAGATTTAAAGCAGTGGTGCGTCGACAACGATTTACCGGCTCTGCGCGATGCGTTGATCGTAGAGATGGCAAGTTTCTTACCCTGTAGCCCGGCTGGAAAACTTATGTACGCCTGAGTGAAACTTGCTGCAGAAATGTACCGAGATCGATTCTCTTTCGAGATATCAAAAGAAGCAAATGGGTCATAACTTATGCTCACGAGTATTTTTTTGGTCCATGTCATCTTGTGTTTGTTAGCTAACCAGTGCTGGCCTCTGCGCATCGAACAGCTTGTTACCAATCAAATAGGCTACATCTGAACTACATGCAACGCCTTCTCATCGCACAGTGCGATGCAGTTCGGTTCTGTTGGAGACCATCGGATTTGGTTAATTGGCTCATCCGAGCTCAACAGTGTGTAGCCTCTCCAGAGTCCATCCGCATTTTCTCCAGACCCCGTCATTCCTGCACAAATATCGTAGACGATAGCAGTATTGTCTTCGCCAGCACTACACAAGTCGTATCGTGAGTGCGGTGACCACGATATCGAGTTGACGCCTGCCTTGTGGCGATCTAGTTCCGCCATCGGGTAAAGGGGACGACGCAAGTCAATCACGGAAATCTTGGTACTCTCATCGGCGAACGTCGCGATAAATCTGTCATCGCGTTTGTTCCACGCCAATCTAAGGAGAGCTGTTTTATTAGGTGTTTCGTATACGATGGTGCTTGATGCCAAGGATCTGTGCAAGAAGAAGTAGAATTAGTCGCTGGAATTGTCAATGAGTTTGCCATCATACGATGCATCCATACCTCAAATCAAACAGTCGTAGTGAGCCATCTCCACCCACCGATGCAAACTTTTTCGGATCACTGCTAGAAAACGCGATGTCGTACACTTCCGTGTCATGAGCTACAATTTGGTGCTTCGGAGATGTCGCTTGCTTCAGTATGAGAAGCACAGAATCAGTTTTCACATTAATTTCATGAAACCGCAAACTCAAAACTTAGGAGACGCACGTTGATATCCCAGATCGTGCACGTGGTGCCGGTGCTGGACGTTCCAATAATATTAGGCTCCACTTCATTCCAATCGAAGCTGGTGAGAGGCGCGCACGCATCATTGTTATTCTTTTTCTGCAATGGATCCATTGCACCCTGACAGTCAGAACAACAATGAACCATACAACAACAACAACTACAACCATGAGCAAACCTCTGTGAATCTCGAGTGCAACTCAATAGACGTATCCGATATCGTCCAGAGCCGCAAGAAGTCGGCGGTAGTGGCCAGCAGCTCCACGTGCGAGTTAAGAGAGGCTGGGGACCACATGATCTTGGTGGGTGGGTACGGATGATCGATCTCTAGTGCCGAGACAACCTCTTTTTGGTTGGCAGTGGGGTGGAAGATCTAATGCACAATAAAATAAGTAAAAAATACCGAAATTTAAGATAAATAATTGTTTTTACCTCGATCTTATTGGCGTACTCGCCCGGGATGAAGGTGGACGCGGCGATACGCAGAGAGCTCACGTCTGGCCGCCAGCAGAGCCCATACAGTCGGTCCCGCGTCGGGTACGTGATGAAGGGGCGGTCGCAGACCACCGAGCGCTGTGGCGTCGCCATGGCTTCTTGCACTTGGGGTTAATAACCTCGAGTTTGAAAATGGGAACTATATCAGCCAATCACAGACCTGGATTTTCGAAGTTGAAGTGGTTTCGCTTCACTATCGGGAATGCCGCAGCAGGTGAAGGCCAAGAAGCTTCGACGAGGACCTGCGGACGAGGAGACAGGACGCTGGCCTTATCTACCTGACGTAGGTGTGAGACTGAGAAGCAGCTTCCAACACGTAGAGCCCGAGACGTGGACTTCCGCTGCGTTCTCTCGTCCACGTAGTGAAGAACGACAGGAGCGAGCTGTGGGTCAGGATAAAAGACGACGTAATAGCCCACAAGACAAGAAGAAAACATTAAAGAGAGGGAGTAAACACATTCCACAACTGCCTCCTAGTCGGAAAGATGGACTGACGAACGCTGACGAGCTCTACGTGCCTAAACTGCCTGCACTGGACGAACGCGTGTTGATTTTGTACCATTCGTCGTTGAAACGCGCGTGGAAACAGCAGCAGCAACGTGTAATAACTACACCCCCAACTCCGGCATCACAGCACGGACATGAGGCCATCTACGCAGCTACTCAGATCCAGAAGATTGTCCGGGGTGTTGCTGCTCGAGCAGAGTGGAGAGCATTTTACTGTCTTCGAAATCAGCATGCAGCATCTCGCATTCAATTCGCCTTTCGTCGTGTTGTGGTTTGTCGAAAAGTGTTGGCACGGATGTCAAAGAAACGGAACGATAGAGCTACGCTGATCCAAGCCTGGTACAGAGGACATCGATGCCGAGATATGCTCTTGCTCCAACATATTCGAGTTATTAACCAGAGAATTGCAAACTTCCAGCGGTATATTCGGGGTCGTCGCTTATGGCGCATCGTGATGGCAATCTTGTACAAGCAGCGCAGCGATGTGGCTACAGAAATCCAGCGCTGCTACCGAGGGTGGAAAGGAAGACAACGAGTGGTAGCTATTCGCTTCGAGCAAAGTCGACATGTACGACAACTACTTCATGAATGCAAGATCCACGCCCAAAAAGTGCGATGCAAGGGATGCAATTTGGAGACTTGTACAGAAGAATCATTATTTAATTGCTTCATGGTGCGCTACGTTGGCCTCCACGACTTTAAGGGTGCCAAGATTCTTTGTGAAGATGGTTTACGAATTTTCTCTACGTCGTCCAAGTTTGTATTTTTTTTCTCGGTGTTGCTGCAAGCCATGTGTGAAGAGCTAGAAACGTCGTTGGCGTATTTAAACCGGGCAAAAGAAATGGGGATTGGAAACGAAGTGTTTTCTCAGGTGAGTCGTTTTTACAGCCTTGCGCTTTCCGCAAGTGTTTAAAATCGTTACTATGCCTTCTTATTCGCAGAGTGAAATGTACTTCTTTCAACCTGCGCATCTACTGCGTCCAAATGATGCTCAATCGTTCCTGGATCTGGCTATTTTGTGTCAATGCTGTGACGAGCTCTCTCGAGCTGAAACTTATTACTCTAGAGCGCTAGCTCAACCACCGTTGGAGTATGAAATACCTGGTTACCTCAACCGCGTAAATATGCTGGATAGACTTCTTCTCAATTATCATCGATTTTGCTCAATTTTCAATTTTCGACAAGTGAATGTACTGCTCAAGGACGTGTTTACTTCGAAAAAAGGCAAAAAGGTTCGTTTGATGGTAACAAAACTCAATCACTACACCATAGTCATGTCGAAGGATGACTCCAGTGTGTGCCGCGTAAATGCACTCTACTTGACGGACGATGAGGTGCTCAGCATCATAAAACAATATGATAAAGAAGACGAAGGGGGTCGTGTGTTGGATACCGGAACCGGAAGCAAAAGTTACAAAAGCACTTCTAAGTGGGGGAGCAGCTCCTCAATGCACCAGAAAAGCGTGGAGAATGCACAAGAAAAATCATCACGTTTACTTTTGAAAAACACAACCCTTACACAGCTCTTTCAGCAAAAGTTGGCAGGGTTGCATATCAAGCCCAGTAATCTCGCACAGTTTTCTGAAGCAAGATCTAAACTTCGACTTACCAAGCCAACTGCAGAACTTCTTCTCAACGCTATTTCTTTTGTAGATCCAGTTGTGGGTCTCATAGAAGAACCGATTCTTGTGGAGGAAAAAAATCAGCCTGCAGAATTCTGCTTGCACAAAATTATGCTGATACCTTCAATTCTGAAGGTGCGTCAACAACGCCGAGGTGATGTTGTTCGATCCCGAGCAGCCATTGATGCACAGAGGATGTACCGTGGATTCCGTCTTCGAGCAGAGGTCAGGCGAGAGAGACTACTGAACGATATTAGGCAACGTCAAGCTGACGAAATGTATCGCCGACTTCACAAGAACTACCTTTTCCGCGAGTTGAGACGCTTGAGTGCTGTAGCAATCCAGCGGATTTACAAAGGATACTCATTCCGAAAGCTGCTGCGTCGCTGGCAAGTCCAGGCCAGAGAGATTCAACGCATATTCCGTGGATATCGTGGGCGAGTAAGAGCTGCTGCATTTCGTGAAGGGAGCTGCACGTTCTATATGGCACAGCGAGTTTTCCAGCGAGGTGTAGACATAAGTGATCGGCGTATCATGCTTATCATTGACAAGGTACGATATTTGTTGTCATGGTTCAAAATATGTTGTTTTAGCTCCCAAAATACTAAGTCTGTGAGATGTGCTTCAGTGCGGTTTATCATTCCGGCTGGATGGTTATGATTTCGATGAGTGCGTCACCTATCACGGCTTCTTCTCTCATGCGAGCACGATGGGTTTGCTGTGCTACCTTAATTGGACATACGGGGAAACACTGTGCGGCCGAGAATTCACTCGTAGAGGTGACAAGGTTAAGATTCGCAGTGTGTCGACGATCAATCAAATGACGGCGGAGTGTTTCGTTAATTGCATCGGGGCTCCGTCACCCAGTTTCATCATTCCTCTCGAGGATTGCATACAGGCGGTGAACTTGAGAAACTTCAGCGCAGGAGACAAGGAGACACCCAATCTGTTGCTACCGATGACGGTTGATGACACCGCACGAATTGTTGAAGCGATAGCAGAACGTGTAGTTTTGGTTCCATCACTTCGGATGGCTACACAAGAACTCAACGCAAAAGCTGGCTTCACGATTTCAGTTCAACCACCGCCTAAAATGCACTTCACTTGCCAGCAAAGAGTGAGCAAGAAGTTTCGTTCAGACTCTATGCCCTCGACCGCCCTTCAGTTCGTATATCCGGTGACTAACGGACTCCGAGGTGTAAGCATCGGAACAAAACATTTCCGAAAGAAGTGCACCCGACACGCAGTTCAGTTTACAAGATGCTGTTGCATTTTGCCGATCGTCAGTACGCCCGCACATATCGAAGCAATTAGCCGAGCGCTTGCTCTGCCATCACCACCGTTACCATCATAGCTACATGCAACAGCGCTATTAGAGAACCACAAAATTCGCGCAATTTATTTATCATAATTTTTGCCGGAGGATATTGGAGTTACAGGCATAAAATATCGCCTGATGGCATCTCGAAATCGTTTCCCATAGAGTCCAGGTTCGATAATAGTCGGAGAAGATTGTCCAGCAATCATACCAACAGACTTGCCAACACTTTCCACACGTTTGATCAAATCAAATTGGCGCAAGTAGTCGATGATGCCAACTGTCATTTCGGACGGCGTTTCTTCCTCTTCGTCGACGCCATTCCGTCGGGTGCTAAGTCCCACCACCATAGAATAGTCCACAATGTTGATTGAGTACAGAAAAGCTGTGTCATTTTGCACTGCCTTCAAAATAAATTGATGGTCCTCTGCGAACACACCCATAGGATGGCCTTTGGTGAACTCCACAAAATTGCCGTCCAGAAGAACACGGCTAGCATTTTGAGCGACTTCTGAACTGGCCCGTGGTTTGGCAAAGCGATTCCTAGAACTCCCTTTGAGATCGTAGGTCCGTGAGAGCTGCTTCTGGTAGAATGCGTTCTCCATCACGCATATATAGTGTACCATCTTCTGCCCAGAATCTTTTCGGGTTATGGTTGTTTGATAGAGACCAACTGTTTTTGATAAAAGACTGGCCCGGCCGTCGAAGTAAATGCTCGCCATGTACTTGAAGTAGCCTGGAAGGCAACCCAAAAAGCTCTAAAACCGCAGACAGATTGACGATGATATCAGTAAGAGGGCACTGCAGTAATACCACACACCACATACATACCTGCATTTCTGTAGATGATATGTGCTTAATAACGAAGCGGTCGTCTAGCGTTCGGTAGAACGAGGCACCAGATTTACCTCCATTTGCGTCCCAATTTGCCACATGAGATATCGAAAACACGAAATTCTGGAGGCTGCCGTAAAATAACTCACGAAGGACTTCAAACTAAGAATCAACAAAATAAAAGTTAGCAGCAGCAATACAGGTACACGCTAAATTATAATTTACCTGAAGTGGATAGTATGCTATCGTCGACAATTCCCAGCATGTGCTGGACAAAGTTGACGATGTTTTCCCCGAAAGAAGAGATAAATGAAGAGGCATTTCCACAGCTACGTATTTGAACGGCACATTCAGTGATGTCTCCAGAGCGGCGCGAGACCAATTCGTTGATACCACACTTGAGCCGTTAATCTGCCGCTTTTTCACGTCAACAGAATCTACTGCTTCATGATGAACACGTAGTTTCCATCCATCTAATTCTTCTTCGTAAGAGTCAGTTGAGAGAGCGTATGCAACGCACGTGATTGGCTTGGACTCGTTAACGAGCACGACGCGTGCCTTTGACCGATGCGGTAGGCTAGGATGTCCAGCTGTCAACTCGTCAGGTAGATCAATTGTGAAATCACTTCCTGGCTCAGAGCGACCTAAAACGCGGTACAAATCCCACAATGCTTCTTTCCACCCGGCCCGCAGCCCCTGCACAATGTGTTTGAATTAGTTTGTAAGCATTTATAGCGAATTCGCAACAATTATCGTACCTCTTTTCCATTTCCGTTCATGTCGGTCTGGAAAGGCATTGGTTGTCTTTTAGATGACTCAATGCTCGCGATGGTTGATGAAGAAAATACCCCATTTCCAATACTCAGTTCTGATTCCGTCACGGAACTGAGAGCTCCACTACTCCTGCGTCGTAGTAGTGGTTCTGTTCCTTCGCTCCAATCAGGCTGCTTTACAATGGTGCTGGGAATTAATGTCGATTCCTCAACGACCCGTGGGGACGAGATTGGTGATAAAACCGCTGAAGGATGAAAAGTGATACCTCCAAGTGTGAATGAACCACTGTTCGGAGTTGGTGGAGCCTCCTCTGTCGAGAGATGCTTTTTAATTAACTTGCGAAGACGAAGCATGCATGTGATCCATTTGCATGCCAACACGTACAGCGCGCGGTGTGCGGCGTCGCAAGCACCCAAGTTGTCCGCTGGTTTCTCACCCAGCTCTGCCAATTTATGAGTAAATACAGAATTTCCGCTTTGCACCATTTTCGAAATGCACATCACTTCAAGAATAATTCGCGCATGATGACCTGAATCCGTGCGCTCAAATGCCTCCACAGCCTGATTAATTCCTTGAACCTTCTCAGTAAAAGAGTTTATAAGCAACTCCAAGAGCCCCTTCAGCCTTTCCAGCTGAGCAGTAACAGCCTTCTCTACAACCGCGCGCTCAGTTTTCGCCCAGGATTGCTTCTGAAGTAGAGTACTACTGCTACGCTTTAAACCTACACGGTCAAGACGAAGTGGTACCTGCTGGGAGAAATCGAAACGCGCAACGGAGTTGCCGATGTTGAAGAAAAGCACGTGTGACTCCATGGAGGTGTGTGTACAGCTACTGCTTGGAGATTTTGGTTCCGCGGGCCCTTCGGCTTCCGAGAAAAGAACCTCCAAGAACCGTGCGAACGAGTACTTGTATATGTACTTTTCCAACGGAAAGAATGGCGTGATCACACCATTGCATTCGTGGCACCATCTCCAATAAATGACCGTCGGATACCCATTTTCAGCAGCCATTGCTGTTTCATCTTCACCGCCAGACGTTTGAGAAAAAGAATTGGGTGTCATCATCGCTTGCAAGTTCATATCCCTTTCCGATCCCATTGTAAACGAAAGCTCACTGAACGAGCCAAACGACTTATCTGTCACCCCAGGGTCGCTCGCTTGACTCATGGACAGCGAAAGCGCTGGTTTGTTTTTATCCGGCAGCTCCTCGAATGAGATGGTTATCGTTCCTGTCCGACAACTGAAAGAGTGGACATGATCCGCCATTAAATGGTTGCACTTGGCGTTCTACCAGCATCCAACAAAGTTATTTGTACATAGTAAGTTACCGCACAGAGAATATCGCAAAAAGAAAAAAGAAAATACCTGGCACTTGAGGGAGAGTGCAGCCAGCTCTTGATTCAGAAAATTTCCGAAAGACACATCATCATCTGAGCATGCTGTAATTCGCAGATGCTTGGCTTCAACACATTGGTGATAGCGAGGATTTGGAGCACCAGGATCACGAACACGTAATGTAGATGTTGTACACCAGGTAGTTCGTTGATCTTCAGTCAGTTCTGCACTTTTCTTCGACAATAGCATGTTCTTGTTTAAGTCAAGGTCAGATAGCACGTGAGCCTCCAAAAGCAGTTGATAAGTCATCGAAAGCACAGCACGTGTCAACTGCTTCAGCAGCCGCAAGGTCTGCTTTGATGGTCCAGTAATTAGAACGGTACAGCCATTAAGTGGATCACAACCATCTAGATAGATATAAGTGTCACTTCTCAAACGACTAGGCACCGCGGGTGCTTTCATGAAGACGCCTGCAAGAGCGTGCAAAGACTTTTTGGCCGGTGATAACCCTTCATCCGGCATAACCGGGATTGACTTCACTGTGAATGAGCGGCATCGGCCAATGACGATCGAGGGGTTAGCTTTATCCACGTGGTCCACCGACGTTAGAACTTCGGCCCCTGTGTGGCGCGCTATTCGGTGAAGCATCTCACTCTTGACGTTAAGGACGATCGAGATTCGGCGCTCACAAAGTAGTTCTTGAGCATACCGAGAAACAGTTTTCTCCACAAAAATCACATCCGGCTCTAGCGCTGATATCTTGTCCACCAGGATAGCCATATAACTCTTTTCTTGCTCCAGCAACGTATCCAGTGAACTCATACGTCCGGTGCCATTCGACCGGTCGTAGCTTATTCCACACGCAAATAACAAGATGCGAGGATTCACAACCTGACGTGCCATTTGCTTATGGCTCAAGTGTTTATGGCATACAGTACCAGCCAACCATTTGAAGTTGTAACGCGACTCCTTTTTGCTTCCTGGGTTGTTCTCGGGCATAGCGATACTCTTCACTTTCACCAGGTTTCCGTAATTAAAGCCGCTGGGAGAGCGAAAGTTCATACTGAAGAGCAAATGACCCGTCACTACGAATGCCACGTCTTCTAAAGTGACGGTCAGCTGGTTCAGATCTACCAATTCTGACTCTGGCAAACTTGCCGATATTGACGACACTGACTGCTTGATGCCCGCGCGGATCTGCTCATGAGCGCTTTGCTGCATTATAAACAAAGAGAAGATCAGTATCAGTGATTATACAACCTAGACTGTCAATGTGCGACTTACCATGTATTTATCGAGCGCGATTTCCCGTTGTGTGTGCAAGTTCTTACTGTTTTGGTCAGTAATTGCCCATTGTGTCTCTTCGGGAACAGTCAACACCTCTTGCTTGGGAGATGCCTTCTTTCTTCCCTTGTTAAGAGCTAATACTTCAGCTTCCATCAGTCCACCACTTTCGATTGCGCCAAGCAACTCCGCGCTAGAATGTCTCCGCCTGGACCTCACTCGTGTGCGAAACCTCCGCTGCACGTCTACGCTATCCAATTCCTCAAAGAAATCCACCGACTCGTTCGTAAAACTGCCAGGGTCCGTAGGCTGTTCCAGCGCAGCAGGGTCGCTCGAATTTGAATCGACAGGTGACAACAGCGTTAGTGGTGCTTCGTTTGGGTCAACCGGCGGCCCAAACACAAGTGGTGATGGCTTCGTGACACTATGTTCACCGCTTAGCCGGCTAGATGAGCGATCAAACCTGCTCGAGAACGAGCCGTTGGACGTCTCATCACCTTCCACGCTACCGATCGAGTGCCGCCCACGTTCATTCTCCTTCACCTGTTTCTTCTTCACCACGGCATCTGCAAATTGGTGGCAGAACTTGCACACGCGAATCATCCCTGGGAAACCATGCGTGGAACCAGGAACAAAGTTGTTGCTGCACTCGTAGCAAAAAATTTGGCCGCACAGTCGGCAATGATGACGACGTCGGAACAGTGAAAACGCAGCAGAGCAGTCGAAGCAAACCTGAAGCCAATCAGCACAAGTTAACTCACAGAGCCTCACCCGTCCACCTGCAAACAGTTTTACCTTGCAAAGATGATCAGGCATCCAGTACTGATTGCCAGTGGACATGGGCGGAGGTCGCATCTTGATCGGCGACGCTAATCAGCCACAAATGGCGTAAAAAAAACAGAATCAACGGCCGTTACTGCAGTAATTACCATCTTAACGGTGTTTTACCTGCAGGTTTCGTGGCTGCCGCATCTCCGTCTGACTCCTGGAAAGTGGAGGCACTGAATCCTGGCACTGGGAACGTCGTCAACCTGCCACAAAGAGCAGGAATAGGAACCCCAGTCGCGGCTTAATTAGGCCCCGCAAAGATCCGGCTGATACGCTGCCTACACTGAACAGTACGCACCGAGAGGGGTCTCGATCGAGACGCTGGTGCGGCATCGACTGCACGCGCCGCTCAGCGTCCGCCATGGTCGCGTCTGGAGGGGAGAAGAGTGAGTCCTTTGGCGCGTCCACAGCTTCAAGTGAGTGATCGATTTCTCTCTTCCGCAAAGCCTTTGCGATCTTAAAACCACGTGAAATTAGGGGTAGCTGCTACGTTTTAGCTACGTATTAGGAGTGACATCATTCGCGTATCTGCTGCGACGTAAGGATGGTGCTGGGCAAGTTCTGCTTCGAAGAGGAGGCCTTCTCCGTGGACGCCTTCGATGTGGCGGCCTTCCTGGAGGACTGTCGCGCACGTAGCCCCATGGAGACCATCCACCAGGACCTCAAACAGTTCCAGACGGCGCTGGAGAACCAACTCGTGGCAATTATCAACCAAGACTACGCCGAGTTCCTCCAGCTTTCGTCCAAGCTCAAGGGCGTGGACGAGGCCGTCTCCAGCGTACGTGCACCCATTCTAGCGGTGCTGAAGCGTGTGGACGAAGCGCAGAACGCCATGGTACGTGCTAATTGGCTGGGGAGGGACTGCAGAGAGCTGATACGTTTTGGGCGGAACAGAATGCGCTCCAGAACAAGATCCACAAGCAACTGCAGACGGCGGACGAGCTGCAGCAACAGGAGAAAGATCTGCAATTGAGTATCAGTATCTCAGAGAAGTTGCTGCTGCTGGAAAACCTGTTGGAGATCGAGTCGCCTCTGGAGAGCGATGACGATGAGCATCAGTCGAGACCGATAGAGTCGGATGAAGATAGTGACGACGAGTTTGAGAACTTTGAGCGGGTGAAGAAGAGTCTCAATGCTTCGAGTGCAGCCGAGGGATGCGCCAAATTGGAACGCGCAGCGCAGATTTTCGTCCAGGTGGATCTTGAGTTCATGAATGGGGTGCACCTCGGCATGATCCAGAGAGAGGAGAAGCGCCTTGCGGTTGTTGAAGAAACGCTCCTACGTCGACTTGAGACGGAGTTTGCGACCGAGATATTCCCTGATACGTTCTACAACCGTGACCATGCGATTAGTTCGCTGACGTTGAGCTATTTGCTACGAGCGTACGTGCTGTTACACAAGAGCCACATCCCTGAAGAAATGATTGGACGGTTGCTGGTGCAGCCTTTTGCGGAGGAAACACTGACACGTGGGAAGCTGGATGGTCGCGTTCGCGGGTCCTGTGAGGGCTTACCGCAGATCTATGAATCCATTTTGGACTTCATCACAAATAAGTTTGCAGGAACGCTGGCACTGGCCGTCTGTCAAGGCGAGAGTAAATGCTCCGTTGACATTCTCGGAAACGCGATTTGGAAGCCGTTGCAAGAGATTATGGCAACAAAGCATGGTGTTATCTTTCAAGCAGCTGACCCCGATCGTTTCCACCAAAGCTATATGATCAGCATGCGCTTTCTGGCTGACATTGAGGAGCGCTTTTGCAAGACCAATATCATGAAAATGCGCTTTCGATCTCATGAGAGTGTTGGGGAGTTCAAGGAAAAGTGGAATATCGACGTATACTTTCAGCTCCGAGCTGCGCAACTAGCATCAAGTCTTGAACGGTCTTTTGGCGCCAAGCGTGATGAACCAGCGACATCAAACTCGCTAACAGAAGACACTAGCAGCGTTATGGATGCTTCAACGCTGGTCTTCGAGAACTCCAAAAGTCTTTGGCAAGCGTTGGAGGATTGCTGGAGCGAGCGCATTTTCCTGCCACCTTTGCTCCCCAACTTCTGCAAATTGTGTGTGCAGCTCTTCGCGTATTATGCCAATATCTGGAGAGAGCCTCTTCTGAACGCCGTAGCTATCCTAAACAGCGGAACCAAAGTGGATTTCGCCGCGGTGCCACTTTATTTCCTGTGTAGCGAAGAGGACTTGCTATATGCTGGAAGCGACTTTCACGTACTGCACAAAAAGGTACGTTGCGGATATGGAAGGCACAGCAAGTCTAGCATTGTGAAGGCTGAGTTACTAATTGGTTCATGTCGTGGAACAGATTTCCCAGGAACTTCTCACAATAGTGAAGGCACACGTTGAGGATTTCACAGAAGACAGCCAGGCTTTTGTGCTCGAGCTTTTCCAAGAGGTGCGTCGTATGTTTCTTCTCTAACGTCGATTTAAATTATTCGATTTAACAAACGCTCCCAATGATTACAGCCACTTTCATCGCTGGCCGAGCTAGAACGGAGTTGCTGGTCCGCGGCTGTAACGATGGTTGCCGCGGATTGCAAAAAAGTCCTTCCTGCTATCCGGTACGTGGTTAACTACCAGTGGGTCAGCAAAAGCTTCAAGTAGCTCTGACACTTCATCGATATGCAGCACTGTGAAGGGTCAGTATCAGATGACGAACAAACCCCCGCCGACAACCCCTTCGACTTACGTGCCGAACATCCTTCGGTATTATTCCGTGCTTGTATGCTTGCTCAGCTACAGAGACATCGTTTAACACCATTGTATTGCATATTTGCACAGGCCGATGCAAGAGTTTCTAGAGAAATGGGGCGTTCACTTTGACGCGGCCAAGAAGCAGCAGCTGCTCCAGTCCATTGTGGAGGATGTGTGCGAGATGTACTCTACCCTGTCATCGGATCTTCTTCGGTCAGCATTGGAGCTCGAGGAGTCGCTCAAAAGTCGAAAGCTACAGCGCTACTCGGGGTCCAGTTCGACGTTGGCGAACAATGCTGTGTCCGACACGGAGAAAATGCGCATGCAGTTGTTGCTCGACTTGCAAGAAATTCAAAGGTGCGCTTGCAGTTTGTTTTCACGTGTATATTGGAGTGAAGTGTTGCTAATATATGGTGCAAATGGCATACGATGAACAGAGAGGTCATGGTGTTGGGGCTGGACGTGCAGCAATGCAGAGGACTGCAGTCCGCGCTTGACAAGCTCGCCGAGTCAGATAGTTGAAGTTGTCTGATTGGCCGTAAATGAAATATAGTTGATTGGACAATAATCTATGGTGGCAGTTGAGTGCGTCACAATTGAGTTGCAGCGAGCATGGAGAGCGGCGGACACTGGAGCGCGTCGCTCTGGCGATGGGGATTGTACGTGACAATGGCGTCGCTGTCCTTGTGGAAAGCGGTGGAGCTGGCAGCCAGTGGAGAGGCGTCGTGGGATCGGATTTTCCGCAAGAAAAGCAAGAAGGAGCAGTACTTGGCGGGGTTTCCTGGGCTTGTGGGCAATACGCCTTTGATAGAGCTCCCGAGTCTGTCCAAGGCTACGGGATGCAGGATTCTGGTGCGTCCAAGTGTATCGTATGGAGTTGCAATGCGAGACTGTTAGCTGATTGCTGGTTTCTATTCCTTGTTCAGGCGAAAGCAGAGTTCTTGAATCCAGGTGGAAGCTCTAAGGATCGAGTTGCGAAGGGAATCGTGGAGGATGCAGAGCGTCGAGGGCTGTTGAAAGAGGGAGGGACAATTGTGGAAGGGACGTCGGGCAGTACGGGCATCAGTCTGTCACTCATGGCTCGAGGTGGGTGGCATGTCATTTTATGAAGTAAGAAATGCGTAGTGGTGTTGTTGCTTGTTGCTGACCTTGAGGGATGGCATCTACGATATCTAGCCCGCGGCTACAGATGCATCATTGTGATGCCCGATGATCAGGCGAAGGAAAAGAGCCAACTTCTGGAGCAGTTTGGTGCAGATGTGGTGCTGGTCAAACCAGCCTCTATCGTGAACGCCAAGCATTACGTGAACAAAGCCAAGCGGCTTGCACGTAACACTGAAGGTACGCTCGATGCTGCAAAACTTCGCTGTGTCCGATCTAACTAACTTTCTTCTCTGTTGCTTGCAGGAGGTTACTTTACGGACCAATTTGAGAACACGGCCAACTACGACAGTCACTATGCCACGACTGGGCCTGAGATTTGGCGCCAAACGAATGGCACAATCGATGCCTTCGTTATGGCTGCAGGTGGGCTCCTTGCTCTCATTGTCGCGTCTAAATATTCAACTGACGAGTTGTGCGCTTGTTAAAAGGCACCGGAGGCACCATTGCAGGCACATCGGCCTACCTGAAAGAGCAAAACCCAGACGTGCAGGTTTTCCTCGCCGACCCTCCCGGATCCAGTTTGTACAACAAGGTACTCCGATACTCAGGCTAATAGCCACCTGCAGCGACAACTCTTTTAAACGTGTGGCTGACCTTGTTCAATGCTCTTCTTCTCAGGTTCGTAGCAACGTCTGCTACGCTCCACAACAGGCAGAGACCAAAGTGCGCCGCCACAGGTACACACCAGTTGCTGGACTCCACACTTTCCCCGCGTAGCTTCTGTTATTCACGTATTATCTGTGCTCTGTGACCTGCAGATACGACACCATCGCCGAGGGCGTGGGCATTGACCGCTTGACGGAGAACTTCATGCTCGCCAAGATCGACGACGCCTTCAAGGTGACGGATCAGGAGATCGTGGAGATGTCGCGCTTCCTGCTGCGTGAAGAGGGCATCTTCGTGGGCAGCTCGAGCGGTCTCAACTGCGTGGCAGCAGTGCGCGCCGCCCGCAAGCTCGGGCCGGGCCACACCATCGTGACGATCCTGTGCGACTCGGGCCAGCGCCACCTCACCAAGTTCTGGAACGAGGATCACATCCGCGACGACTGGAACCTCGAGCCCACGGCCACGCACCTCGAGTTCCTGGACGGCTCCACGGGACAGCCCTAGACTAGACTGTGGACCATCATCATAGATTTCCGTTTCTAAAAACCTACCGCGATCTTTCCATGGATTCTTGCGTTCTGATTGGCGATTACTTCCACATCCTGCGCGATGATTGGTCTAAATCCAATCGTGCCCCTTCGCCGGCACAATGAAATCTTTCTGCGGGTCCTGAAGCAAGTTGGTCGTGACTTCCCAATCACTTCCCAACTCGCCCGCCCCATCGAAGCCCCATGGCGACCGCCTCGACCCCCGCCGCCTCCATTGCCATCCCCAGCGACGTCCACGCCTTTGCTGCCAACGTGAGTCCGCGTGGCGTGGACCTGGAAGGACGTCTGGACCTCTCTCTAGGTACGATTGCTGCGCAATTCGACTCGAAAGATCGGAGACTTGGATCTGACGTGGTTGTGTCTACAGATGCGCTGATCAAGGAGCGCAGGAAGGAGCACAAGCTGCTGAAGAAGCAGGAAGAGACCAAGAAGCAGCAGCCTACGAACAAGCGGAAGGCGCCCAAGCAGCAGCAGAAGCAGCAGCAGAAGCAGCAACAGGCGACCGTCAAAGGCGGCCAGAGAGCGCAACGCAAGGCGCTGGTGAACAAGAACCGCGGCCTCTCGACGGTATCTGCTGCTGCCAAGGACAAGACAGTGCAGAGCAAGACTAAGACGAGCATCGCGGCCACCACCGCTAAGCTGCGGCGTCAGATGCGGGCGGACAAGACGGCCAGCCGACAGGTTGTCAGTCCTCGAGCGGTGAAGGGAAGCAAGCAGAACAATGCAATGCAGCAGTCCAAGAAAAAGAAAATTGCTCCACGACAGGCGAGGAAGGTCCTGTCTCCCACGCGTGTTGTACAGCAGAAGAAGCAGATAGTGAAGCAGCAGCCTAAGGCTCAACCCAAGGCTCCCGTACGGCAGGTGATGCGCGCCAACGACAAGAAGTCCAACCTGAGCATCACGATCACTGGCCAAGTTAGCAAGAAGGCTCAGAAGAAGCACAAGGCTGCCAACAAGGTTGTTCTACCTGGCAAGCTTTCGCAGACGCTTGCTAATAAGGCCTCCGCAGCGAAGAAGGTGGTGAAGCGTGCGGAGAACCGCAAGGCGACTGCTGGCAAGACTACTAAAGTCGTACGCCGAGTCCCTCGACAGCGGAAGAAGAACTGAGCTTGAGGATGAAGCTCTCTTTATATTCTGTTTTTGTCTAAGCATGAATACCATTTTTTGTTTGTCACGATTCATTGATGATGGAGGTCTACGTGTACTTAAGTAGGAAGTTGCCAGCCCGTCTAAGATTTCTTCAGGTTCGAGGCACGACTTCACTCAGCCTAATCTAGCTTCAATCGCTGGAGTACAGTCTCGCGACCGAGAAGCTCAACCGTATCACCAAGCCCAGCACCAACGTCCATGCCCGTCAGATAGTAACGGATCGGCATTAGCACCCTGTGTACACACATTCATACGCGTCAGATTGACCAATCGAGCTAAATAGATGTATGCTGGGAACGCACTTCTTCAGGCCGAGTTTTCGACTCTTGGCAACAGCCTTGATGCTATTAGTGATGTGATCCTGGCAAGAAGAAGGACAATTAGTGACCAGAGGACGACAATGAAACCATACTTTACGCACCGGTGTGAACTCCTCATCAGGCAGGCAGCGCAGGTTGGCGCACACATCCGCAACAAGGTCACGTGTGCTGTCATCAATATATTTGCCCTTCATGTCCACGGCTACAGAGGAGTTGAGATCAGGACTCGTGAAGAACGGGATGCATAGCGGGCCGAACTCAGGAAGGGCACTCACGCGTTCCTATAACCGGGATAAGCAAAACCGTAGCATGAGTATTGCGATGAGATGCGAATATAGCATCAAGAACTTACCTTCATGAGATCCATCGCTCGCCACACGTAGTCCAGACCGAATTTTTCCAGTACATCAGCAGGTGCGAGACCCGCTTCTTCAAGTGTCGAAGAAATCATCGGCAGCACGTCGTTCACGACAGCCAACTTGTGCTCATCTGATGCGGATTTATCGGCAAACAGCGACCGCACATGCCGAGAGTTAATCCAACGAAGGCGGTCCACGTTCACAACCGAGCCTGCCTTGTTCACGTGGTCAATAGAAAACTGAACGATATTATAAGCAGAAAGTGGTAAGTTCACGGTGAGCACAAGCAAAGCAAAATATTGGCGGTCCGTACGTGTTTCTCCAGTTCCTTCATCTGGAAAATCTCTTGGTTGTTGCCGTCAGCGGGGTTCCAACCCAAGAGAGCGACAAAGTTCACTAGGCCACTTGGAAGAAATCCCTTATCCTGCGGAAAATAATAAATGGGTATTCAGTATCGGTGTAACGAAATTAAGAGTGAGTAGCACTGGAGAACGAACCCGAAAATCCTCAACCGCAACATCACCCTGACGCTTGGACAGTTTAGAGCGATCTTCATTCAATAGAAGACCCAGGTGTGCCCACTGTAGTATAAAGCAACATCAGAATCCTGGACTCTAGAATTCAAAAGTTTATAGCGCAGCTGCAACTTACCGTTGGTGCCTCGTAACCGAGAGCTTTGTACAGAATGACATGCTTCGGCGTTGACGGTAGCCACTCCTCCCCGCGAATAACGTGAGAAATGTGCATAGCGTGGTCGTCTACAACATTGGCTAGGTGGTACGTCGGGTAGCCATCACTCTTCATCAGAACCTGGTCATCAATACCCGAGTGCTCGAACTGCACATATCCACGGAGCAAATCCTTGACAACCGTCTTGCCGTCGGGGATTTTTAGGCGAACCGTGTGTGGCTCTCCGCGGGCCACACGCGCTTCCACCTCCTTCTCACCCAGCCCAAGACATGCACGGTCGTACATTGTCGCTTCGCCATGACGTGTCTGCGACTCGCGCAGTTTCTGCAGACGCTCGCTCGAGCAAAAGCAGCGGTACGCATGGCCACTCTGTAGTACAAGCCCCACCAATCCATTATTACAAAGCACTAAAATAAAAAGAGGCTAACCAGCGCTACCCACCTCAATTAACTTCTCGGCCGCTTCCTGGTATATCGGGAGACGCTGCGACTGGATGTATGGACCGTAGGGGCCTCCGACATTGGGTCCTGCAATAACCACCTCACGATCAGCCCAAAACCCAGTTCCTGGCGTCATAATTGACAGCTCCACGCACCTTCGTCCTCCTCAACTCCACACCACTTGAGGCTGTTCACGAGCGCTTCCAGAGATCCCTCCACTTGACGTGTCTGCACTCCACAAACAGCCAATTAGTACTGCAATACCACATCAAAGATAAACCTCTCATACCTTATCCGTGTCCTCAATACGCAGGATGAACTGCCCGCCAGAGCTCTTGGCGAACAGATAATTGAAGAGCGCAGTGCGCAGACCTCCCAGATGCAGATAACCCGTCGGACTAGGAGCGTAGCGGACGCGCACCGCAGACTTGGGCTTGTCGGTGGGAGAAACGGACGAACAGCTACGCACAGCGAGCACCGACGGCCGCAGCGCCACTCGACAGCGCAGGCGAGAGAGCAGCATCGAGCCAAAGTCTATTGACTGCCAGCCGCACGAAATGCCAAATGTGACGAAAGCGCTAACGTGAAATTTCGGGTATAAAAATGTAGAGGTTCGTGGAATGTGAAACCTTATACAAACTTCAACTACTTGTCGTCTACATCTTCCGCTTTGACGACCACAACGGAAGGCGGCAGCGTCACTCCAAATTGCTCCTCAACTGCCTTTTTAATGCGGGAGTCCGTCTCGCGGTTGCTGATGACAATTTGAAGTAAATCTTCCAGGAATGAAGTCAACGCAGAATTGATCGGAGAGGTGTTGGTGGCCTGGTACACTTTGGTCAGGAGTTCATTTAGTGTCAATGGACTCAGTGCGTCCTGCTGCACAATGCGCTCCAAAGCAGGGAACAGCGCTGCTTTCACTGCTTTTCCCCGAACATAGAGGACGTAAGCGCCAACATCCACAAGACCACGTCCAAGGCAACTGTAATCCAGCGCTGGCTCGTTGCAGTCCTCGTCCTCGAAACCAACTACCTTCATGTACGATGCGTAGTCCTTTGGTGGCGGGAACAAACCGCTTTCAGCACTAATGATCCGATGAAGAACTTGGATAGCTGCCATTTGAGTGGGTTTTGGCACGAAGGGTGCCTGGTACAAACCTTCACCTTTGCCGCGATGCGCATTCGTGATATTTACTCCGCCAAGAAGTGGTCGCACAACATTGATAGCTTTCTCGAGAATGCGTAGCTGAGCACGCTCTCGTTGCCAAAGAGCAGTCCAGGACGCGTCTTCGGGTATTTTGTTCAGCACGGCATTGGTACTCCGCGAGTTCTGGACAAACTTTAGAAGATCCGCTGCGTAACCCACCACATCGGAAGACAGATCGAATAGCTGCGCGTAAGGGTTTAGCATGCCCCCGACAGCATCATCCGTGAGAAATAGAGGCGCAGATGCAGCCAACTCTGTCAAGCGCGGGTGTTTCAAACCTGGAGTCTCATCACTCACAATCGAGTAGCCATAGGCAATCGCGGCGTAGTCGTATGCGCCGACTGTGGTCATGAAGAAGCCGTGATTCTCTGCTTCATCCTTTGTCAAGTCCGAAAATATATTGACAGGCAAATAGTCCATGATCGATGTGGAGGTACCGTGCTCGGCAACGAATGCAGGATCTCGTAGTTGTTCGCGTGAATGTGCTGAAGAACCGGCAAAGTTGTGACGCAAACCAAGCGTATGGCCAACTTCATGCATGACAATCTCAGCAAAGTGCTGAGCAATGAGTCTCTTTGGCACGTAGCCACTTTCGTTTGCCACCACCGAGCTAAGCAGTATTCGATCCAGATGATGTTGAGACTCATGAGCAAGATCACACTGTCGACTTCCACCAGTACGACTACGCCGCAATCCATGACGACTTGTTGGGTTTTCGTCACTTATGTCACCAGCGTCAGAGGTGGTATCAGCTGTGGTACGAGATTTTGGGGGGTCAACTGGAGATTTTAAATCGAAATCTACCATAACCTCATTGAAGAAGCCGTACTCGAACACGATGTCGCTATGTAAAATTTCCCCAGACCTCGGATCGATGACTGTAGGGCCGTACGCATAGGTTTGCTCCGATATCATAACCGAGATGCTGTTGTAGCGAAGGTCTCCAAGTCGGTAGTCAGTCGGCCAGTCACTATCTCCCGGAAGAACCGCTCTAATAGCATTAGGAAATCCGATTCGCTCAAATGCAGGTATCCATGCGTTGACACCCGTAGCAAATGCTTCTCTCCATTCCATTGGCACAGATGGGTCGATGTAGTAAGTAATAGGCTCTTTGGTCATGTTCCCAGTAGCATCCAGTTCCAGTTTGCGTCGGTGAATGACTGTCATCTGTGGGTCCCACCGATGGTACCCGTTGCCATCGTTGGAATCACGGTCAGTGAGACCGAACTGCGTGTACTGTTTGGCAAAATACCCCACCCGATCATCTGCCGCTCGTTGAGGCATGACTTCATCCGGAAGGAGACCAATTGCATAGTTAACTTCAATAACTCCAGAATGAAGTTCATACTCGACAAACAGCATTGTGTTTCGTGCAAACGACTCCGATGGGGTTTCCAGTGCCGTAAAATCGGAGGATGCAAGTGCAGGTGCTACATAAAATCCATTTGCAAGGAAGATGTCAGTGGGAATATAGTAAGCGCTGTCTGTCTCCGCGTAAATGGGCACTTTGTCAACATATCCAGGCCACTGGCTATCATCAAACATTTGCTGGAGCTCCTCAGCTTTGCTTCCCTGAAGGCTTGCGTAGTGATACTCCTGAACAAGCTCCAGATATCTTCTGTTGGCGGACATCTTGAAATGAAATGCAAAGTCGTTGGTCTTAAGCAGTATCCCTCCTCGTTCTAAGCCAATTTTCACGGGTGCAGCTCGTTTTACCACCGTTGGATAGACAATGAAGGATGCGTTCCAGTGCTCTTTGCTAAGAACGAACAGTGCTCTATCATCCGGAGAGAACTGCACGTCCAGGAAAGGAACAACTTTCCCCATTTGGACTTCTTCACCACCAATAGTTTCCAAACTTCCAAAGGAGACCGTGAAGTCTTCTCCGTTCGCTACGCTCAGTGCTTCAGACTGGTCTCGTGAAAAGCGAGAAGCTAAGCCGATGCTAACTCCCATAAGAAAGAGGAATGAGACTGTCAGAACAGTCGTCCTTACACGTCTCCTCTTGTTGCCTGTGACAAGAAGAGATGCCGAATCATGCTCCGAGTTCTGTTCGTCGGGAGGCGCCTCTGAAGCTATGGCAGGTCGTACTCCAATCTCGATATCAATCTCTTCATCGCTTTCGGAGTCGAGTCTAAACCGCGGTGAATCCACGACTTGGGCCATCGAAGCACGCTTCTAACGATGACCGAGATGTTGTGTGCAAGCCGTGGCTTACGTCTTGGAACCAGTAGATGTCGAAACGGAGAGTGGCAGGAAGTATGAGAAGCATCGCCAGTCGTTGCTGAGGCTTTGATACGCTAATGCTGAAGGGGTTTCAAACGTTGAAGAGCTTCGACGATCATCATCCCATTCGCTTGTCACTATTCCTGTTGCTGCTGAACTATTGCAGAACCAGTGAAACCACTACCTGCTCTGTTGCTTCTCCTTGTGCAAGATCTGCGATGTCGCCGGGTGACTTCTTCATTGATGCAATGTAGTCTTTTCGGCGCTGATTCAGTTGCGCTGCTAGTTTTGCTTTCGTCATACCAAAAGGAAGCGTTCTCTCGTCTTGTAGTTGAGCGGATACCCACCGACGTAGCTGCAGATCAACACGATGCAGTATGTCCTGCTGTGTTGCCACGCGATCTCGGCGCTAAGAATGACACAAAAAAATATTAGCTGTCCAGCAAAATAATATACGAGATAACAAAAATCACCTGCTGCTTCATCAATTTGTCTTGTTTCATTTGGAGTACGCGCCGGTCGTTGACATCCTGTCCCGCTCGTAGGACTAACGTATCCATGACCTCTTCAATATTGTAATCCTCAGTCACACCGTTCAGCTCAAATACATTGGTTTCCCACGCATTTTGAGATTGCTTGGGAGTCTCAAAGGCTTTCACCATCCGTTCAAACACCTCATCAGGAACTCGATCACTGCCGCTTCGAGCAGCATTCCGTTCACGACAGGTTTCGGGAGGGGTGCCCACGTACAGAATAGCAAAGCCACAGTGTACTACATGTCACCAATAACATGTTAGATACAGTACGGTAGTGTGATACGATTAGTGGACACAATGGCTTACACTCGGTGGCAACATGGAAGAACCGCTTGCGCAGACTTCGGTACTGAAAGTTGTCGTCCACGAAAAGCACAAGCTGCTTCGTCTCGTTCTTGGCCAAAGGTGGATCCCCATACAGCTTTAAGCTTGTGCTAACACGCACCACCATCTCTTGTTGGCATGTTTTCCATTTGTCAGGATCGAAGTCGCAGTCTGCACTTTTAACCAGAGCTTGCTCATAGAGATCGTCAAAAGAGACCCGCTTATAGACTCGCGAGGTGGCACTGCCCCTCGCTACGAGCTGCTTCACAAGTGTCGTCTTCCCCGCAGCGGGTAGCCCACAAACGAGTACAAGAACTGCAGAACTCGCAGCCATTTTCTTCCCCCACAAGAAAATTCCGAAGTGAAACTGCATTGCCACTTTACTTGCCCCTCTTTTCACTAGAGATCCTCGTAGTTCCTGTTCGTAGAACACAACACGATCAGCACCATTACCACTACGTACACTAGCAACATTATCAAGTATTAATACAGACTCACCTCGTTCTTCGCCGCTCCCGCCCTCCTGGTTTCTTGGCTGTAGAGTTGAAGCTCAATCGATGACGATGCTGCTGAGGCGTGGACGTCGACTTCTGCTTGGAGCTGCTTTTCCTCTCTCCATTGGTTCGTGACCCCGTTCCAGGAACAAAGTCAGCGATCGAGTGACGCCCGTTGGGTGTTTGTTGGGCTGTGTCTTCTGCTTGCTGACGCTTTCGAGCACTCGCAGTTCTTGAGCGCCGCCGAGTCTCCTGCTCGTCCTGCAACATAGCATCCGTTAAATCTCGCACACAGTCCAGTACAGTGAACGCGTCCCCACCGCTAATTTCCTGCGTGTCAGGGCGTCGACGCGTCGCTGGAGCCGGCGCAGTTCTCGCTGCTGGTAGCGATGCAACTGCCACTTCCGCCACGCACTCGGCACCTCCACCACGACCAAGCGCAAGACGAAGGCCAGCAGAGGCAACAGGATATTGAGCAGGATGCACAGGAAGCCGAAGAACGCCACGAGCTCTAGCGCCAACGCCACCATGTCGGACGCTGGTCAGTTTTCAGCCAATCGAATGGTGCAGGAAGGCGGCAATTGACGCAAGGAACACATGGCTATTATCTCAACGTTCTCTGCCTCACCGGTAGTTTGGATTGCTTCTCTATCAGCGTGCTATAATACGATCGAGGACAGTCTTCGTACGACTCGTCTCTCAAAAATTACCAAGCAGTAGGACGCCTCTGCAGACGACGGGCAGCTGGGAAGTCTGCTGGTCTCGTCTCAACAATTACGGGTTCGGCGCCAGTCCTGCCTGGTGGTAGCCACCCTGGAATGTCGGCGGGAGGTCGATGCTGGCTCCCAGACCCAATAACATGCTCTCCAGTCGAGCCACAATCACGTCAAAGGAAGGTCGGTCAGTTGCGTCCGACTTCCAGCACTCGGTCAGGAGATCGATGTACCCGCTGTCCGCGTCCTCAGGGACTGGAGGCCGGATGCCAGCGTTGATTGTTTTGTTGTAGAATTTAATGGGAGCCATTCCAATGAACGGGTTCTGCAACCCACCAGCGATCATTTCCCACATGACGATTGCAAAACTGCGAGAAAGGAGTGTCAGGTCAGGTCAGCGATATGAGGCGTAGACAACGACAGCAGAATACGATCGCATACTGTACCTCCAGTTGTCGGCCTTGAACGAGTATCCCAAATCTTCATCCAGCAAAACCTCAGGGGCAACCCTGCAGACCCACAACCACCGCAGCTTAGAATATGAACGTGCCTCGTTCCACAAAAGTGCAGGTCAAGCTTACCATCCAGTTGTGCCACATTGCGTAAAAGCAGTATCGTTATCCAGCACCTTGCTAATACCAAAATCGGCCACCTTGACTCGCCAGTCATCATCCACCAAGAAGTTGTGCGACTACAAAAACCACCGAGTCAGTAAAGTCAAAAATCTCCAATGCCAATGGGACAATATTCCTCTCACCTTGATGTCACGATGAATAATGCGCTTCGAGTGGAGATATTGGATACCTCTAGCTGCATCGAGCATCATTCGTACTTTGAACTGCAGAAAACAAACGTTAGCACCCTTCTCACGCATATCTGAAAAAATATGTAGAGCCCATACCTTCCAAGGAATTGTCTCGAAGTTGTTGCTGTGAATCACTTCGTATAAGCTAGAAAACAATTAAAGTGGTCAGTAAAAACAGTAAGCCAAAGCAGCAAGTATTGCGGTTCTCGGTCCGTACCTTTTGCGAGAGCAATACTCCGTCAGAATCATTAGCTTCGGGTCCGTGCATGCTCCGATAAATAACACAATGTTCGGGTGCTTCAGTTTTCTGAGCAGCGCCACTTCTTGCCGATAGTCACCAAGAATTTTGTCCGTCAACCGAGCGTAACGGAATGATTTAACCGCCACCTCTGCAGCACTGTTTCGGTTTATCCAAAGTCCGCGGTAAACAGTAGCGGCCTTTCCGCAGCCCAGCTCATTCTCCTTGCCACCAAGGATATGAATGCTTTCATACGGGATTTCGAGATACTTGTTCTGCGATTCAAGAACGCGTGCCTGTTCTTGTAGTGTCGAGACATCTTCTTTAGCAAGTTCCTCGGAAATCGATCCTGTCAAGGAGGCCGACGAATCAGCCCGGTGGACAACTGGGCGCCGAGATGTTGGTGACGGAGAATCATCCTCCTTCTTCTCGTCAGTAACAGCTTCTTCGACAACATCAGCCATGCGCGGTACAGGTTTCAGGTCTTCACTCGCCTTCCTCCGAATTAAATAGTGCGTTACAGACAATATCTTCCTCAGCTCTGCCTCTCGGGCCTCCACTCCACGCTGCACTTCATGTCGCCGCTCAGCTGAAAGACTCACTGCAGCAGCACCCGAGTTGATCTGTAATTACAAAGAACTCGTGTCAAATCATTGTTGCCACTAGTGCAGCATTTACTATAAACTCTGTGTGTACCTGGTCGACAAGTTTTGCCAGAACAGAGTTCTCGCCGTTATCCTTGTCGTCGACGTGAATTTTATCGCCGTGGGCAAGACCAATATCATTTTGAATACCAGCGTTTTCATCTTCCAGCATTACCGCAGTCGACAACTGAGAGTCTGCAGTATCCACAACCAGTAATTAGATATCCTCGCTTGTGAGCACCACATAACACAACTTCAAAACAGAAACGAACCTTTTGCTAGATCATCGGTCTGCCGGATCCACACAATACGCTGGCGGTTCTTCGGGATGCCAATATTCGAAGCAATTTCCTGTCGAAGGACACCCACTGTGGCATCGAAAGGAATTTCCAAACAAACAGGCGCTTGAGTGTCACCCGAGGCTTGAACGCAAACCTATAAGCACAGCAAAATATTAGACATGGAAGGAAGCGGGAACTTCGATGTGCAGTCAATAACGTACCACACGAAGCAACATGCAGTCATTATCAACTGCACGTCTAATACGCTCGCGAATTGCTTCTTCAGAAATCTCCGACAATGTGCTGGCAAAGAAATGGACCTATGTGTGTGGCGAAATGTTGTGGGTGAGCTTTTTCGACATCACCACAACATTCAATCAAATGAACGTACATGGTGAGGGAAAACGCGGTAAATTTCGCTGCCGTGAACATGGGCCGTGACGGCACGCTGAAGCTTGGATGCGGATGCAAAGGAATCCCGACGCTGAGGAGATCGCTCTCCGTTAGAGCCCGGGCCAAACCAAAGCTCGATCTCATCGTCAGAAGTTCCTCCACTCCAGCCGCTTTCTACGCCTTGCCATGTTACCAAGACATACTTTGACACAATTCGCTCGGTACCGCGATGCAGCGGTACGTCTACTCGTAAGTAAATGTACATCGTGCTTCCTTCCTCTAACACCGAAGTGATTCCGCCGATGCCTTTCAATGCGTAAAGACCAGTCTGTTGCACACCAGCACAGATACGTAAGTTATCCACACCAAACCTGTCTTCCACATCAAGACGTACCATGCCCTTCTCCACAACGATCATCCTTTGCGTCGAGCTTTCTACATCCGAGTTGTCGTATCCGCATACCGCCCAGTTGAACGGTGAGGTATCCGATCGAATATCCTGCACGGTTGCCGTCACTTCGGGCATGAATTCAATATCATTCGTAATAAACCGCCGCGATGAGCTTCTTGGTCGCCTCCGCGGGGTCTGCATAAACACCGATCCATCCCTATTGATCAAACACCAACAGCTCCAATAAGTCTTAACCGCCGCTGCCAAGATAACGAAGCAGCACACCGTACATGAGTTCTTCCGGGTTGTGCAGCGTGACGTGCGCAACGGCGCCCATGTGTTTCTATCGTACAAACCAAGCAAGTCAGTCTCCATCACTCCATTCGCAACACGACCAATCGAATGCCACTCACCCTAATGACGTAGTTAAATTCCGCGTACTTGGTGCGCAAGTAGATGGGAATATTGCGCCCCTTCCAGCAGAACGACAGCACATTCGTCGGAGCTGCGTTCTCATCGTAGCAGTCGACGCTCGTGAGCCCGTAGCACAGCGCGTTGGGTGAGAAGAGCTCGGGCGGCCACTTGGACTGGTCCGAGATGCTGCCGTGGCCGGACGCCAGCACTTTGAGCGTGTTCCTCTTCTCCCGCTGGTCCTGAATCAGTCATTAAAAAAGTGGATATGAGGGCTACGATCACCAAAAGACGTCTGCAATCTCGAGAGCACGCACCGCAAAGGAGAAGATGACCCACGTGGGCGAGTTCTTGGTCTTGATGTCGTGCAGGACGCTGTCCACCTGGCTAAAGCGCAAGTCCTGCGCCTTGACGGTGCGCACGAACGTGTGCGGCACCTCCATGCCGTTGCGCTTGGTGTGGGCGAAGCACAGAATCCTGGCGCTCGTGTGCGTGGGCTGCTGGAGCCCTGGTCGATTGGAACTTGACTGGGTCTGAGGTGTTGGAGCCTGCGAGATCTGTCACAGCAAAGCGTAACACACAGACGTGTGAGTGTCTCCCCCGCCCGACCCCTCGCCGCGGCCTGTTGCTCGCCCACCTAGTGCGCGGGTCGTCTCAATGAGCCAAGGAGGGAGGGCGTCGGCGGCATGCGCTGCCTGCCCTTGAGTCGCCTCCTGAGTTCCGCACTCGCTTGTTGCTTGTACTGGTGTCGGGGTCTGTAACCACGGTCGTACCGTCGCGCGCTCGCGATTGGCGGATATCCTGCTTTTAATTCAGCGATTGGACGAAAAGCGCCTCAACGATTTCACTACCCACTTGAACCCCTTCGCGTTGGGAGAAAACGAGACACATAGAGAGTATGGAGATAGATGCCTCTGCGAGCACTCGACCTCCGTGGTGCCAGCACTGGAGCCAGCCACGGTAATGGAACAGCAGCTTCGTGGCGGAATCACGGCAGAAATCAGCGAACTACATTGTCGACGGCAGGTGGCTGATGTGTTTGCTAAAGTATCATCAAGTGGCTTGGTTTAGAAGCCCTAATGCACTGAGCTGACGTTCAGGGCAGGACAAATAGTGCTGAAAGGAGTGCGCGAACGAAATTGCAGGGTGGTGTTGCTACTGGACTTTGCATGGTTGAACTGTCATCAGCAGACCCAAGCGGCGCCGCCATCAGATGTCGAAGCTCATGGCCGTGACAAGCGAGACACGACACAAACGCAAGGGGGAACAACAAAAAGCCGCACACTCACAAGACACACATGGAAGTGCCATTGAAGCCTTTACGTGTAGTAGAGCTCGAGGCCCATGCCGTCGTGGATCTCGTAGTCCTCGAGCGTGATGTGGTCCTTGTAGATGGTGTACCACTTCTGGATGCGGATCTTCTCGGGCCGCGTGCCCACCTGCGCCGCCACGAGCTTCTTCAGGTCGCCCACCGTGTCGTCCTCGTTGCACTTGACGCGGATCTTCTTGCCCAGGCGGTCGTTCAGGATCACCTCGATCATCCTTGGTCTGCTTCTTGGTCTGCTGTACCCACAGTTGCCGTCTCTACCAGCGAAGACCTCAATTGTGTGTGTGCCACACCACGTTTCAAAGTTAATGTATCTGATATTTACAAAACTAGACAGCGCAATGGACGAGCAGATCTGGCGCTTCCTGCTGGACGATGTGGCTCTGGACTTGTGCTTCGAGATGCACCGACAGATCTCTGTGGACGGCATGAGTCTCGAGGAGCTCTACGACGTGGAGCACATCGAAAGAACAGGTGCAATCCGCTTCTTGCCAATGAATTTGAGTGGTACCTGTTGAGACTCATTGTGTTAATTCTTTTCTAGTCGACACGCCCGTCGTAGAGCAGGACAGCGTGTTCGTGAGCTGCCTCTACTGCAAACGACAGGTGGATGACTACATGTAGCTGCCGGAAATGTATATCGAAGGACTAACTGTTCTCTGAAAGATACACGCGTCTCGGTACACGAACCACTTGGAGAAGTGCATGACAGGCAGTCGGCGCATGGTGACGCCCAAGCAACGACAAGACGCAGCACGGGAAACGGAGCGCAAACAGCTACAAATTCTTAGGAAACCGCAACTTTACGGCGCCGACGCTCCGTGAGTTTTAACAGCTACAATATTTGGACGCTACGTCAGAATCCAGGCAGGTCGCTGTCGTCGAACTCAAAGTCCGAGACCTCACTACGTCGAGGAGACTCCTCGCCAGCCTGCTCTACTTCGTGATTGTCATCCACGGCGACCTCGTACGCCTGGTCTTCTGGTACGTACTCTTGGCCTTCAGCGGCAGTCTCATCGAACCGCTGGCCATCGGTCGTAGTTTCCTGCTGCTGCTCTTCCGCTGCTTCCTCTTCGTACTCCTGACCTTCAGCTGGTGTCTCTTGATATTCTTGACTATCAACTGCGCCCTCCTCGTAGTATTCGCCTTCAACTACTCCCTCCTCGCAATATTCGCCATCGTTGGTACCCTCTTCATAGTACAGGCCTTCTGCTTCGCCTTCTACATCGTATTGATCTTCTGCGGCACCCTCTTCGTAATATTGTCCTTCCGCCTCGAACTCCTGTCCTTCAGTTGTAGTTTCGTCATACTCTTGGCTTTCTGTAGCATCCTCCTCATAGACTTGTTCTTGCTGCTCTTCTTCAGCATCAACCGCTTCTTCTGTGCTGAATGGTTCATCAACTTCGTACGGCCATCCTTCCGGTGCTGTCCAAGAGCTCTCTCCAGTGCTGTGGTTGAACCAAAAGTAATGGTTCGAGTTGGGGTCGAAGCCTTTTTCCCAGTCGCCAAACGTTTCGGCTTCCTCGTCGTCTGCATCCACACCATCGCCTAGCTCAAATTGTGTTTCGACCGCTTCTTCAGTACAGACTTCGGTTTGTTCGTCGTACTCGCCCTGCTCATATACATCATGGTTGGACTCTTCTTCGTTTTCATTGGTTTCGATAGGTTCGCCATCGACAACACCTTCTGACGCTTCTACTTCTTCTTCGAAAATTATTTCAGTGCTGGTCCAGTCATCGTTTTGGTGTGCCTCAGTTTGTTCGTGTAGACAAGCTTCGACCTCTGCTTCGTCCTCGGAGACGCCATCCATCTCTTGTTCAAAAGAGTCTGTTTCATTAGCCTCTGCTTCGGACGAGCTAGCAAGCCAATCGTCGTTTTCATCAGCACTTGTTACTGCTTGTGTCTGAAAATCTGGTGTTTCTACCTCGTTAGTAGTGCTCTGGTCCAAGGTTTCATCCTCGTTTACTTCAGCAGATTCCTCCATTCTGTCATTGTCTCCCAACTCATTCGATGTATTCGTTCCGTTCTGATCATCTTCGGCCGCATCTTCGGTCCATTGCATGTCATAATCGCTATGGTCAGAAACACCATTCATCTGAATGTCCATAGTAATGTCAGTCGTGGAAGCAAGTAGGACAGGATCTGCATCAACGTCAGCATCCTGCAGACTATCAAAACTGGTATCGTCCATAACCGTGTCTAAAGTTTGTGGATCCTCTTCCTTCTCGACGTCAAATACCGAGTCAGTAGATTCCAAGAAATCCAAATCGTTATCCGAACCATGATCATAAGGTGCTTGAGACTGGAGCTTTTCATCGACAACGCTGTTGGTATTTTCCATGACATTGTCAGCAGCAGGTGATACAGATTCAGGTTCGGTAAATACACGAGAAGTGACGCTATCGAACCCAGTATCAGCTTGATTTGACTTCTCATCAAACGCAACGCTTGCGTTTGGCTGGGGTGATTCCTGCTCGTGTTCATGAAATGCATCATCTTTTGTTGGCTCCACCGTTCCGGGCTCACTTGTAGTTATATCTCCTTGGCTAACATCATCTTCTTGGGTCTCAGCCACGGTAGAGATAATTCCTTGCAGCTCGTTCGATCGAATATACCGGCAGTAGGCTCGAATCACTCCGGACCCTGGCGCATGAACTTCCAGTTTTTCAAGCAATTGGCGCATGCATTTCTTCACGACGCCTAGTTTGATAAACCATTCAGTGCATTGTGCTTGAAGCTCGTGCTCGGAGTGTCCCTGTGTTTTATTGAACAGCTCGTGGCTTTCGTGTTCTTTGAGAATATCCAAAGCATCGAGGCTTGCACGATAGTCTGCCAACTTCTTCCGATCGCCCTGACCTTTCTCACTCATAGAGAGCAGTACATTAAATGCTGTCAAGGCAGTTGAAAACTCTTCCTCTGCATGATTGAGGAAGTCTGAGACCGCCAAATCGCGTAGAAATTCTGATCCATGCACCGCTGTTGTGCTCGAAGGTGCACTAAGCCCTTTAGGATAGGGATCAACTCGGAATGTAAGAGCTCCTTTTGGAGATCGTGGGGTATTTGCCGGATCAATACGAAATACCATTGCGTCCTTCATCGGTGAAGGACGTTGAGGACTGGGTGATCTTGACGTAGGTTTTAAGCTGACTTCTGGCTCAGTGTCTCCTTCTTTCTCGATAATTGAAGCCGTGGTGCTTGCTCGTTTGCGGCTGTCTGCTTTTGCCAGGATAGACCGTGATCGAGCACTCAAACCAACCGTAGCTGTAGGACGGCGTTGTGTCATATCACGAGCAAGTTGAAGCCTCTCCGCAACTGTCATAGCTGCGTGGAAATCGACCCGAGACTTTCGTTTCTGCTCTTGTTGCATCAGACTTTTGTCGACAGGACCGTGCTTCGGAGCACTAAGCTCGCTAGCTCGACGCTGTTGCTCTCTTACTACACTTGGATCCGCAGGGGCAGGCTTCTTCGCTTTCTTCTTTTTGGAGGCTGGTTGTGGTGGGCCGAAACAATACACGGATGTTTTCACTTTAGGTGGTGAAGGTATAGCTTTCCCTCGCGATCGAAACCCGATAGCTCGACTCCGAAGTTCATCTTTCTGTCGTTGTTGTTCTCGAGTGAGCGGCTTCTTAGGTCGGTCAGCATCTTCGTCTTCGTTTCGTGTATCCCATTCATCGTCATCATGTTGACTTTGGTGTGAACTGTGACTTATAGCATCTTGCACTATATGAAGTTCGTCGCATGCAATTGATACCCATAGGGACTTGTAGTCGGGTATCAAATCGCTTTCAAACAAACATTTACCGGGGTTAGTGCTGCTGCTCAATTTCGTTTTGTCCTTCAGACCAGCACACGGAATCGATCCCAGTGATTGCAACGCAGGCAAAAGATTTCGGACGTGAACGATGTTTTTTCGCTTCTGACGCTCGTCTGTCTCGACGACAGGGTTTCCATCAAGATTCAGGTGCGCCAATACATTGTTCAGAGACAGCAGTCGAAGAGCATGGACTGTGGCGATTTGGTTGCTTGCTAGCTGCAGTATTTCAAGCTGAACTAGATGCTCAACATTCTTCACAGTGCGGATCGAGTTGTGGCTGAGACCAAGTGCTCGAAGTTTGAACACCTTTGTCAGCCCGTTTATGGTTTTCAACTGGTTAGCGGCCAAGTTCAATACCTCAAGTCGTGGAAATGCTGCTAAGCTTTCGTCTGCGAGCTTTGTCAATTTGTTTCTGGACAGGTCCAGCACGAGCACGAAAGGGAAGCGACACTATAGTTTACGAATTCGTTTGTTAGCATACACTACTTCGGATTAGAGAAACAGAATCGGGGAAACGTACCTCGGCAAATAATGCTAGGTCTGAGAGACCATTTTCAGGGAGAAGCAAAGCCACCAAGTTCCGGAATGGAAGCTCAGCTGGAAAATCTGTCACGGTCAGTCCGCTTCTGAACTCGGAATGAATAAGTTTTACCACATAGCGTTCTTTGCCACCCTTTGTTACGTCAAATACCAATGAGTCGACTTGATCTTCAACCTCCTCGTCCTCTTCAGGCTGGCCAGACAGGAAATCTGCCTTATCTGCGAGGTCCATGAACGTTGACCGGTTTACTTCTTCAGCTCCTCGATACACTAGCGATGATAAATCGTCGAACCGAGGTGTCGAAACCACACTCGCGGGTAGTGAGCGCTTCTCATCGTGACCGGTACTGGAATATTCGCTCCCCACTGGGAGATCTCTCGGAGTCTCGTTCTCAGGAAAGCTGCTTTCTCTTCGAGATACACTGGACAAACTTTTACTTGCACTAGAAGCGACCACAGACTTCGGAGGTTTATGACTATAACCAGAACGCGTGTCATCTTCGCCATCACCAGAACTTAACTCGACAACTTCTTCTCGAGCACCGCTAAGCCCTCCACTGCTTGTTACCTCATCGTCGTCAACCGAAAGGTGTCCACTTTGCCAACGTGGTGAGTCGAGATTTGCCGTTGCAGAATTTACGGTTGACACAGGAGGAAGTTTGCGTTCTGGCCCTCTAATGTGTTCATGGTCCTCCACTACGCGCTGAGAAACTGATCCTCCAAACGCTGAAGAAACAGCACTCATGTTATCACTAATGTCCGAGTCGTGAGGTGAAGATGGTGCTGAAATAATAGAGCTCGGCCCTGCTTCCCGTATCAACGACGAGTGTAGCTGTCCTTCGTCGTCAACACTCGGTCGAGCAGAACGTGGACTGGGACTCACTGAAGACAGCATTATGGAAGCCAGCGGTAGAATTGGGATAGCTGGAGGTTTTGTAGAACTTGCTGATAATTCTGATGACATGCTTGCACCCTTTGACTCTGAAACTTTGGTGGCGTACTGAGGCTGTGATAGTACTGCTGGAACACTTACGAGCGGAGCTGGTGGTGGTTTTGTTATCGGATTCGGCATTTCAAGCGGTGCAACAGGGGCTATCTGCGATGTCGGTGATACTGAAGGCGAAATGTCAGGGGTGCTATTGCTGTGAACGACCGAATTGACGCTGTTTGCTAGTCCGCTGTCAGAGGACTGAAGGCTGGGCCGACTGTATGGCGCTTTCGTTGATGTTGATTCTGGAAACTTTGACATCATGCGGGGCGCCCCAAGAATGGCGTGTCGTTCCTGAACCAGCGCTTCCCATGGCGGACAAGCTGCATGTCGTGAAGGCGAAACTGCACACTTTGCTAGAAGCACATTTTCCAAGTTGATAACATTCTGCGTCCTGTCCGTCGAAAGCGTGTGTTGCTGCATAAATGCCCGGATCTCCTTTTTTGTCGGCGTAGATGCAGTTAGCAGCTTGAGAACGCCCTTAAACTCTTCCTCGTCGATGCTGCCGTCGTTATTGCGGTCGATGTGGTGAAGTGCAGCACGAATTTCCAACCGCTTATCCTCCCGACGCAAGACATCAATGTATTGCGATAGTTCTTGCAGAACCGATGATGAAACCTCGTTACCCTTCAAGTTCACATTGGTAATGTATCGTGTATACTCAGGTAGCGGTGGGTATAGTGGCTGTTTGGTTCGAGGATCGGCGGTTGGTGGTGTTTTGGCTCCAATAATTTGTAAACGAAGGACTTCCAGCAACGCTTTCGCTCCCTGTTTACGAATTGCAAACACAGCGTGAGAACAAAGTGGCAATACGAAACAGCACTCAACCTTGAACGCACGTCGTCTGTTATTCGGTTGTCGCGAAGATCTAACGACGAAATAATAGGCATCTCCAAAAGTGCCTCGGCCAACGCGATCATCTGCGGGTCCGTGATATCTTCCTGTCTGAATTCAACCGAATGCAGGTCTTTTTGGCCAGCAATGGCCTTGTAAATGCTCTGCTCGCATATTTGTACACATTCCGTCAGCAGGAATGTTAGTGTTCTACGTGTTGAAAGTGTACTTTGTGTCACCTTTTCAAAGCACGGAGGGGACTCGACTTGTCTGATCTCGGCGTATTTGGCGTATGCATCGCGGAATCTGTAAAATTGATAGCAAAAACAGATCGCTATCTAAGTTACTGCAAGGCAAATAAACATCCTCCATAAGTAGACGAACTTCTTCAGGTCTTGGAGTGATGGCGAGCGTAGCTCCAGATTCTTCTTGCGCTTGTGGAATATCCCACCTAACATCAGGATGCCTATTTCCCCACAGAAAAGCACTCCAACTCAACCCGAGAACTTCCAACGACTTCTTGTACCGCTGGGTGTGCAGCTCGAGTGAATAGTTTCGAAACGCACCTCATAACCACCGCTCGAGTGGCCGAGTTATTTCGCTGCTTTCCCAATAAAGCATGCCTCTGTAGTGTCATCTTTGTAGTAGCGGTGCATGACGAAGCTGTGGCGAAAAATACTTGTGCGGCAGCACTAGTCATACAATGGATGGAGACACGGATGTTGAGATCAACAATGCCGACAACGAAGTCGTAGGATCTCCGGAGGAAGATGTGGCCCCGATCATTCCGCCGCAAGATATTATGCAGTACACAAACATGGAGGACGACAAGGAAGCGAGTCTGCATCTCAAACCGACGTAAGTGGTTCACTGCTTGATTGTAAACTATGTTTCTAACCGGCAAATTCTTCATCAGGTACTCCTTGGGGTTTCGCTCTTGCGGTCGCACCGTCATCGATTTTGCCAGTGAATACGTTGTTATCTACCCAGTAGCTCACCACTTAGCCCTTTACAACCTTGAGAACCATGCGATGGAATTCCTTCATCACGTTCGACATACGAAGTCAATTCAGAGCTTTCAGCTATCGCCCAACCGAGAGCTACTTGCAGTGGCAGAAATTTATCGCCAGGCCATTCCGTCAGGAGGGCAAGTGTCAGCAAATGGAGCGGGTGCCATTGCCACCTCATCAATGATATTATCGATGCCATCTTTCACAGCTTCCCCGCTAAAAGGATCAAGTGCGGCACTTCCGTCACTATTGAGAGATCAGGATGCTCGGGCTATTGGAATCTACAAGTTGAGCTCGAAGACGCGCGTCCGAAACCTCCCTCTATCAGTCAACTCAAATGTGGTATCATGCAGTTTTTCAGCTGACAACAAGTTTCTCGCGGTTCTCGAGGATGCACCAGCGCACATTGTGACATACTGGAAAATAAGCAACGCAAAACTTTTGGCTTCTTGCAAGTGTCCAAGTCGTGGGTCCCGCATTCACATCAGTCCAACGAACGCGAACTTCATTTCTGTGTCGGGGCCAACTACCCTGAAGTACTGGGTCTGGACAAATAATGATTTCAAGATCTCCAATTTTCTACCGCAGCTCAAGGACCAGGAGCATTTCGTAGACCACACATGGCTGAAGGAGCACATGATCTCGCTATCCGAACGCGGACTTTTGCTTTGTTTCCGAATTACGCTTGATGGAAGTAGCGCAGACCTCGTTCATTCCTCTAGGTGTCACCAGCCATCGCATGTACGCATGGAATGCGTCACGGCCCATGGCAAAGGCTTCGTGCTAGGTGGTTCTGCTGGCTTCTTTAGTATTTATGAGGCATCGGTACGACCTTGCTCAATTCAGTTTTGAGGATTGCTTCACGTGTACTTGTACTAACGTTTCAATGTACAGGATGATGCAAAGGACCCATTTCCATTTGTGCGCTCTGTGTCTGTCGGTGATGTTGCCTTCGACTGTATCACTGTATCGCCAAACTCGGAAACCATCGTGGTATGCTCTAAAAGTCGAGAATTGATAACGTTCCCTATGAGCGCTATTGACACGGAGCAAGAGGACAAAATCGAGTATCGCGAATTCATTCGTCATGTAAGTTGGCCGCGATTTAGTATTCGCTGAAACGCAGCTATCGTTAAACCTTACTTTTTCATTTTATGACTTGTACAGGGACATCAAGTGGGTCCTGTGCTACAAGTAGATGTGTGTGTGCAGCGACCAATTATCGTAACCTGTGGCACAGATAAAACTGTGCGTGTTTGGAATTTCGAGTTGCATCACTACGAGCTGCTACATCAGTGCCCAGAAGAACCGATCACCGTTGCAGTGCATCCGTCTGGTTTTCAACTCGTTGTTGCTTTCAAGGAGCGTGTTCGCATTTATCAACTCTTACAAGAAAGTTTGCGACAGATTAAAGAGCTTGCTATTAAAGCCTGTCGATTTGTCCGATACGCACATGGTGGGCATCTATTTGCTTGCGCCTCAGGACTGACAGTCACGACATTCAGAACGTACACCCTCGACTCTGTTCATACCTTTTCAGGTCATATTGGTGCTGTACGATGCCTAAGCTGGAGTCGTGACGATATTTATCTCTTCTCAGCAGCTCACGATGGTGCTATTTATCGTTGGGATATCAGCACTGGATGTCGGAGTGAAGATATGCAGCATGTAGTGAAGCAATGTCAGTATGCAGCATTCGTTGTGGACCCTAATGATCCTAGTGTTGTCGTGGCTTCCGGCAGTGACGGAAAAATTCGCGAAATTACTGCAGGCGAAGAAACAAAGAGCTTTGATCTACCTGTTGGCACAGTCATAACGTCCATGGCGTTGATGAAGGACTGCAAACGATTGTTTGCTGGTACGAAAGCGGGCAGCATACTTGTGTATCCATGGCCACTGAGTAACGTAGGTGTTGCTGAGTATTTCGCACACGCTGAGGGGATACTGCATTTGAGGATGACAGAAGACAACGAACAACTTGTAACTTGTGGAGAGGATGGCAGTGTTGGCATCTTCAAAGTTCTCAATGGTGGTCTTCAGCACCAACTTCACGACGAAGCCCCCGGTTCGGCCCATGCAGGAACGGCGACATCTAGAACACTCATGTTAAGTGCCCGGCCGACATCATCCGCAACACCAGAGCGAAGGAAAACCGGTGCAACGTATACTGATGCTGTGCTCGTCGCACGAGACGATTTGGAGGAACGACGAGCTGAGGTGATTGAGTGGCAACAGCGGCACGACCAGGTAAAAGCCGACGTTGAGTTTGCACTACACCGAAAAGAGAACGAGTGGATCAACCGATTGCATGTGCTGAAAGAAGAGTCCGAGCACCTCGTGGTTCAAGAACGGGTACGCTACGAAGAGCTGGAAGCGCGTCACCAGCTAGCAACTCGCAAACATACCGAAGAGCTCACGCAGCTTGAAGCGCACCATGTTAAGATGACCCAAGAACTCGAAAACCAATACGAGCGTAAGCTCGCACAAGAAGTTGCTCGATACGACGCACTTTCGGAGACTTTGGAGCAAACTCGACAACGATGCGAGGCTCTGGTTGAAGCTCAGGACAGCCAAAATCGAGGCACATTACATGCAGAGCGCAAGGCGGCGTACACGCGCGCCAAGGAGCAGAATGAAATTATCAAGCGCTTGCACGAGGATCTCAAGTACAACCACGTCAAGTTCGAGGAAGTGCTGCACCAAGAAGAAACCGACTACGAGCAAGAGATGCAAAAAATGCGTGTCGAGTTTGCGTCCCAGCTTGAAAACGAACGTCAGAACACGGCAGTGAAGCAGGGCCAAGTAAGTGCTGCAAATACCAAGCTCGAGTCACTAAGGAAAAAGATGCAGGAGCTGAAAGCTTCTTCGCACGCTCGAGATGTGCTTCTAGCAACTGAGCGAGCCAAGTTGGCCAAGTTAGAGACTACCCTGGCAAACTACGAGAGGCATTTTGAGGTCTGTCGCGGCTCGAGTCATGAAAAAGAGAGGGCAATTACTGGTCTCAAGTCTGAGAACCGTGTGCTCGAGAACTTCCGCTCTGTTCTTTCGCATCGCATTGATGGGCTCGAAACCGAGCAAGCTCCGCTGCAACAGCATTTACGCTCGCTCGAAAAAAAGATCAGTGAGATGCAGACCGAGTTAGCGGATGAATTTCGAGCCAAAGCAGAGGCGCAACAGGAAATGGAGAACAAGGATGCAAAAATCCGTACGCTACTGCACGAAGTCAAAACGTTGCGCCAGAGTTCATTGAAGAAGGAGTACTCGGTGGGTGAGATGACTCGTGAGTTCACGCGTCTAGCCCAGTTGACAAACTACAAGGACCTGGAGAGCGCCGTGAAAGACGCCTACAGAATTTATGTAATCGGAGAAACGCTGCACAAGAAGCCTCCTCGAGCTATCGTTAACGTTGGAAGCCCCGCAGTAAGCAACACTGTGCCATCGTCTCCTGGCGGTGGTGGGTTCTATTCACCAGCAAAAGCAGTCGTGACGCTGCATACCAAAGCGTCTAGTGCACAGCAAAAACAGCAGCAAGGAACTTCTAGCGTAACAGCAGCGAGTGTTGCCTCGGTTGTCTCAGATGAGGCACTAGGCTACGACTGCAAGCAGTCCGTCGATGAATCTGTAAAGCAAATGGAGTACATGAGTCGCACGATTCAAACTCTACGCACCGCTCTCGATCATGCAAAGACGCAAGCCGACCGCGTTCGTCGTGACTCTGTGGCTGAAGGCAGCATGCTCATTGACGAATGCAACAGGCTGCGGAAAGAGAACAAAGTCCTCCAAATCCAGATCCGTGACCTGAAGCGTGCATTATACGTTGCAGGGGCTGCAGCTAACAATGTCGAGCGAGGGTCGGGGCTACCATCGTCGCACCTCAGCCGATCGAGTCCGCAGCTTCACTCGCGACCTTCCTCGCCATCGCAATCTCCACAGTTGAACCTGACGCTTGACGTTGCATCCAGTAGCGGAGGTCCTGTCAGTCTTGTGCCATTGCACAATGGACGAGCTACGCCGTCCAAGCAACAACGACGCCAGCGGACACCGAGCGGTCCTTCTCCGAGTCGCAACAACTCGAATCTATTGCCGTTTGCACGTGCAGATCGAGGGAGTAACAACGCAGCTCGCGCAGACGAACTCGTCTCCGTGGTGGAGAAGCAGAAGCGGGACATCCAGCGGTTGCAGTCACAGGTCCAGTTGTTGCTGTCGGGGGCGGTCGATGCGCCACTGAGTCATCCGTTTAATGTTGCGACCCGAATGGCGCCACTACCAGCCTCTTCGTCTCCACAGGCGTTGATCTCACCCGATGCATCTCGTAGCTCCATGGCTGTCTCGCGCATTGGTTCGCTGCGGCCATTGGCGCCTACACCAGTGACGCCACCCTTGCAGTCGTCCTTTGTTCTGGCCGCGTCAGAGTTTTCTCCAAGCAAGCCAAGTCTGGAGACCGAGCTGATGGAACCACAGGACATTAACGGGACTGTAGTCGCAACGGTTGGCGAGTCCCAAGTTGCAACTCAAAGTGCATTTCGGTGATCGACCGGATTTGTTGCGGTTTCGAAACAGCCTGCTCAAAATACTGTACCTATTTGAAAGACTTCAACTTGCTAACGTCTCGACAATCCAGTCCAGCTCAGTTGCCGCTCCACGAAACGGATGCCACAGACTGCAGCTCTGAAGTTACATTCTTACACGAGCGGTTCACAACCGCTTACAACTACCTCAAAGGCAATAAGCACTATAACCACTTCATGCAAAAAATGAAAATCTACACGTAGTTTGGTGCACTCTTTTCTTGCTCCAAAGTTGCAGCTCTAATACCCCCTTGGAGGTAAAGGTGTTATTGAGAATAGGCGTCCTTAAGGGTGACACGTATTAATAATGCATACCAAGCTTTGCAAGCCGAGCTCGTCAAGACGAGGAACAACCGTCCAGGTCGCTATAAATGTTGATGTATTTAGGGTAACGATGATAAGGATCCGAAATGTAGCTCGCCAACTCGAGCCACGTCCTCGACTTCATATGCCTCGCTGTATGGAATGTGCTGCTTGCAGCTGTTGATTTTCAATGAAAACTTTTAATTGATATATATGCGTTTTGACGAGATGATTAGCTCGGAATTTTTGGGCGCAAACATGAAGCTGATTACATCATAGATAAGACATGGGTTCTTTTTGGTCTGGCTAGGGGACACAAACTTGCTCAGCTAGAGAGGTCTTGCTGAACGTGCATGCTGCCACTTCTGGCCTTACATACTCTCATCGGACGCAATGCTACATGAGAGGCGGTGAACGTCTTCCAAGGTTTGAGTTAGCGCACGCGAAACGACCCATTTCCAGTTTTTTCTGAGGAGGGTACATTTCGGCGGCGACCTAGGTTGCATCCGTTGCTACTTCCTCGGATACACTCCACGGCGGCTCCATGAATGCTATTGCTGTGGAGCTATTGCTGTTCCCATACACCTGTACCATGGTTAGCTTTTCCGTTTACGCGGTCTTACCCGAAAGTCGGTTTTCACTTGCGAAATGTATTGGCGCCCGCGCTGCAAATCGGCCTCATCAATCGCGACTACGTAATCGGCCAGCGGTTAGACGCTCACACCGGAAGCCCCACTTGCAAAACTAACGCGCAGCCCCAACAAGGAGCTTCTTAACGGAACCGCCTGAAAATAACAAGCGCGTCGTCCCGACCGAAATACTCCCATCTCATCCGGCAGTGCAGCGCAGCTTGGCAACACCCGCAACTGCAGCCCAAACGCGAAAAAGTCGCCTCTTGCAACAGCAACAGCAGCGCCCCCGCCCCGCACTCCGTCCGTCAGTTCGACAGCAAGCCCGAGAAAGGACGCGCCTCGCTTCTCGTTTAGAGGCGTCTGATACTTCCAGAGACGGTAGCCAGGTCGACTTCAGCTTCAGCAGCGCTCTATAGGCAGCGAGAAGGGACGGCACTCTTGATTTGGACGTTTGAGACCAACATGGACCTCGCCATCCGCGTGAACGTGCGCTACGCCGCCCCCGCCAACTCGCAGATCAAAGACGCGCTGCTGCTGTTCAAGAGCGCGCGCTGGGTGCACTCGATCATCCGGTACATCATCCCGCAGCTCAACGGCGTGTCGCCCGCCGCCATGCACCTCATGGAGACGCTCAAGAGCAACCCTGCCGACGTGCGGCAGCAGCAGGACGGAGAGCGCGCAGTCTGCGTCGTGTGCATGGAGGCGCTCACGTCACCTTGCGCCGAGCTGCCCTCGTGCTGCCATCAGTTCCACGAGCGATGCATCGAGCCATGGCTCAAGATGCACAGCACCTGCCCCACCTGCCGACACCAGCTGCCCACGGACGCCTACACAAGCTACAGTGTCTACGCTATCAACACGACCATCGTCTTGCAGCAGTCCCAGTCCAGTATGCCAGCAGCTGAGCTCCTGGAGCTGTCAGCCAGCAACCAAGTCATCCGCGCCATCGTGAACGCACGTGTAAGAAGAAATGCTGCAGCAACGTCCGCAGCTGGAGAGACCATTATGCCGCACGGATCCTTGTCAAGTAACGTACCGATTTACCAGACCGAGCCGCCAGTCATGAACGCGAGTGTGTTGCAGCGCGGCTCCGCACTGTCGGCAGCATTGCCACCTTGCATCAGTGAACCCGTCGTACCTGTGATGCACCGGAACGCCTCTCGACGTCGGTTCCGGGAACAGGAGACCATCCGCGCGATCGGCAAGCGGCGACGGCTGAGCGATTCTGCAGAGGAACAGGATATCTCAACCTCGTGATTCAAGCACTCAACGTCACGTTAGCATGAATCTCCCGTTTTGAAACAATAAGATAGATCTCGATAGTCAGCAGAATCACAGTCAAGTAGAAGTTACGCCAGTGACGCGAACCAGTGGCGGGCGATGCAGACACGTTCGCTATTCGTACAGTCGGCGTTGCCCCCTCTCGGTAGGAAAGAGAGAGCGCCTGCCGTAGCTGCTTTATTGAAGAAGAAGCCTTATTTAACGAGAAAACAATATGCATCCACACATGCGTCTTTGAATCCTTCGCTATGCTTGCAAATACCACCTCCCAGCTGGCGGCGATGGTTATCTTGGACGGACACGACGCAAATCACCGTGCCAGCAACTCCGGGGTCAGCATTGATCGCATCGACAGTACTCGCATCAACTCGAAAAGATCAGTCGTTGACTCAGCCTTGGCATCAGGGGGGTGCTCCACAATCCAGTCGACAATGTGATTAAACGGCGTGACAAGGCTCGCTATTGCGGCTGGCAGGCGGCACGGGTGCTGCTTCTTGTCTTGAAAGTGGCTCACAATGAAAAGCACCACGCACACGACATGCAACAGCATCACATATCGATCATCTTCGCCACGATTTTCCACCGTGAGGTCCTTATCAACCATTAAACGTGAGCCACTCGCGCATGCGACGGGCAGAAGAAATGTCAGCGCTCGAAACCACTCTAGCGCGTTGGGCACGCTAGACGACTGTGAGCTGGCCCTTTCATTTCCGCCACGAATTAGGATGAGGTTGATCAGAATGCCGAGACAGAGTGTCAAAGTCGACACGTTGGCGAATTCAGTGTTTCCATCAGCGATATCAGCACAGATAGTGCAGCAAAACTGCATCAGGCGTCGTAAGACGTCCACACTCTCCGACATTATGGAGGCGCCGTCTGGAAGTGCGCTGAGCTGGAGCAAGCCTGGAAGCAGGAAGTGTAGCTGGTCAATACTGCTGTCTGTCTTGTGAATAACGGCAGCTTTCTGCATCATCTGTGACACGGCATCCACCCCATCATCTGAGTCAACTTCGTCGTCCGAATCGATAAGCTGGTTGCTACTGTCCGAGCGAGAGGGCTGGGTTCCATCGTCAGCAACCCAAGCCAGCAGCGGCTTATAGCACACCATGAACGGGACCAGTTGAATCACCAAATCAACACTAGTGTCCGAGTCTTCAGCGATCCAGGCGCTCACAACGCGCACGCTAGCACAAATAACAGCATCTAGATGGTAGACCGACTCCGAGTGCGACTCACGTAACTCACGGTACCGGTGGGTCTGGACGTAATCCCGAACGAGCGTCAGCAGTTCAAGTACAACAACGAATACCTGGTTAAATGTGCCCTTCATCTCCAGCAAGATGTCGTACGGCAACACAAGATCGCTCTCGTAATTGGAGACAAGACCGCTGATAACCATCTCGACGATACCGTAACAAATCGGCAGTATAGCGAGCACACGCTTGGTTTCGGTGTTACGCCTTTCGGCCTCCTCCACTGCTTCCACCTTCGGCTCATCAACTTTGACAAGCGAGAGCTCTACCTCATCCAACATGATCTTGATCTGCATTTTGCAATTTCCCGTAAAACACAACTGCATAAGAACTCGTTTGTTAACCATTCAAACTCGTAGCTCAATAACGTACCTCAATCGACACGAGCTTCAGCAAGAAGAGAATGAATTTGCCACCTGACACTTCATCGGGGGGCGCTTGGCTACGGAGTGTAGTGCCAGGCAACATCCAGGAAGTCCCAGAATGCTGCATGAGCTGAAAGATCAGTCGCAGGCACTCGTCGCGTTCCTGATGGGGCCACTTGGCGCGTAGAAAGCGTAGTACACCGGTGCGGATATCAGAGAGGCACTGCGAACTCAGCAGCTCCACTGGCGCTTCGCCAATCTCGACTAGCCTCATGTAGCTGTTCAACACCGCCAACACCTGAATCGCAGTGTCACCCTGAACGTGCGAGAAGTTGGAGCAGATGAACTCGAAGTCGTAGCTGTGGATGTGTTTCCAAAGTACGGGTGTACTGGCCATGCCGCTAACAATGCCCCACAGGTCCTCCAAGAGCGCATCTGTTAGCTGTTCCTGATCCGCTGACTTGTTCTCTACTGTCAGGTCTCGACTTGAGTGAGATCTGCGCAGTTTCTTCATCGCACTAAAGAGGCGCCCAAGCACGCTCTCGTCCATCATCACCTACGCAAGAGCACAGGGACGACCGCTCAGGCACCACTCATTTGTGTTTTGCAGAGCATGTAGCGATGGAGCAGGTATTCGCACCTGCTGCCCCTTATCCGTTTGTAGTAAACCAGCCAAAATGCGAACGCAATCCACAGAAGACTCGTGGGGGGTCGATCGCGATGCCAACTGCTCCAGGAGAAACCTCGCGAGCTTTTCCTGCGCGAACTCCCTGGCCACACTCGGGTCTGCGCAAAAGCTGCTCATGTCACCACCAAACGCGTCAGTTCTGGATCAAAACACTACGTTCAAAAAATTGAAAACTCGATACCTCGCTATCAGATTCAGTCCGAGGCTTTGGAAGGACGAGAGCGTCTCGATCTCGTCGGGTCCTGCAGCACCGGAATTCACACACACCAATCAATGACGGGTTCCACATTTTCAGCTCCATCACGTCCATAGCAACCGATTCAGGACAATCCGCACCTTTCGTGTGCAGGAGACGCAGGAAGAAGCTTGCGCCGACGGTCGTGAGCACTTGGCGTCGAACCTGCTGGAGCTGCTCGGCTGGCAGGTCGCCCAGCTTCGTGACCATGAGCAGTCCCGCGAACTTGTGCTCGTCCGTCTTTCCCTCCAGCATCCGCATGCACTGCGCGATCTTCTCGTCCGTTGCGGCGGCGCCGGCGTCCACCGGCGCGCTCCCGTGCTCGGCGGCCATTTCCCTGGAAGCCTCTGGCTGATGACGGTCACAAAGTGATGTGACGTACGTAAAATTGCAACGGACTTTTAGAGACAAACAACATGCGATTGATAACGCACACTACCGAGGTCTCTCTAAATCCGTGGCAAGACGATCACATAAAGTCGTCTTCGTACGCGTTAACGCTGCTGAGATCCGAAGCCGCCTCCAGCTTGTCACCCGCCTCGATGTTGTCTCGGGACAGAAGAGACCTGCGCATTGTTTTAATATGGTTAGGATCCTTGCATATTGGCTCCACGAAGAGACGCAAGCAACGACGTACGAATAGCTGCACAGCTCCTTCTGCTGCCTGAATTCCAGCTTCGCTTTACGCTGCTCTGCCTCTAACTGCAATCGCTGCTTCTTGCGCTCGGCCTTGTACAGCAGCTCCCGTTGGCGGCGCTCCTCTGCGATAAGACGATGACACCAGTCAGAAAGACGGACGCAACGCACCCTCTGGTTATTGACACCGCAACGCACCTTCCAGGTCGGGGTGAAATTCCTGCTTCGTCTTGTTGAGCATTTTGAGAATCTCCTTGTTTTTCTCCTCCACCTTGTAATGCCGAACCTAGCACCGCATTGTCAGCTACGCGCTCACAAATCCATAAACATCAGATCTTACTCGTTCTGGGTGATTGAAGCCCACTTGGCCAACCTCCATCGACGGCGATTTCTTCAGGTTGCGCCACCTCGTGTAGCACTGTGCAAACAAGTTGGGTGATGAAGTGTAATTATCACTTCTAGAGCGAGCAATGGGAAGGGCGGCAACGTACCACAGAGACGCTCTTCTTTTTGCTTCCTTCAATAGAGTTTTCCTGTTGTGTATAATTTGATGCCGTGTGAGCACTGGCCCATCGAGTTCATCTGAGAACCAGCACAGGTAGAACAAACCTTGACCAGCTGCGCGCACTCCTCTAAACACGTTTCCGAAACATCATCCACCGTGGTTTTGCCCTGTATCACAGCAAAAAAATAATTTATTTAGTCAGATTGCAGCGATATCGCCTCAGCTAAATCCAATTTACCAATGGAAGACGAAGGTAAACGTGCGCGGACGACAAGTCATCTACGTGGAACCTATTGGCAGCCACAGTCGTTAGTAGTTTTCAACAGGAATGGAAATGTATCGGACGATGCTCCACACCAAATGTCCTCCAGGAAGCCAAAGCGAATGAGTTCCTCGTTCTCGAACTTGTCCTTGCCCATGTAGATGGTGTGTCCCTCTGCTCGTTCACGCAACGTTATAAATGGTGGATACGACACTAGCAAGGCAACTTAGTGATGCAAACGTTCGCTGCAGCCAGCGGCACGCACCGGACGACGTGTAGTAGAACACCATGGTGGCAGGCAGGCAAGAAAATGAAATGCAAATTGAGGAGCGGAGGTGCAATTTCAGCCAATCTTGCATTTGTCTGAAATACCTCCGTTTCATTCGCTGAAATGGATATATGCTATATCATAGGTCCATATGATATTCCAGGGTGACATTTTTCTGTCCGCACTGGTCGTTTAGTCGGAGCAATCCGTTCCTCTACATGCTGTCGTCTCCTCAACTCCGATTTCTGCAGCAAGTGCATGGGCTGCTTGCGTCTCGCCGAAATGCGTTATCCACTTGACCAATACTGAAGTGCGGGGCGCTCTGCTCGCTGGTCGAGCGATCGCTCGTCCGTTTTGCTGTTCACAGCTGCCCCTCTCTACCCTCGCGGGAATAGGGGATGCAAATTTCCAGACTTGGGTTCACTATGGCCCAGATTATTAACGCCTGTCACGTGCGTTGCAGTTCTCCGGGCGGGATTTATTGCCGTCAAGCTTATGTGCGATTTACCGCCTATTTTGCGGAGCGTTGCTGGGGCGGGCGTTTTGGAGTTCCGAGCTCGAACAGCGTGCAACCCAACGAAGGCCGAGGCATTTCCGCTTTTGCCCACCAGAAGCCGCTTTCTTCCAGTCGCTCGTCGGTAGTTCGCCTGCTTCAATGAAGTGCTTCCGCGCGCTGGCCGTGTTCGCCGCCGCCCTGGCCATGGGCGTGGCAGCCGATGACGATCCGGCCTACTACTGCGACTCGGACTCGTACTGCGCCAAGAACTACCCGGGCACCGTCTGCATCTCCGTCAACAACTACGGCGACGTCGTGTCCAAGTGCACGCCCAACACAGCCAAGCGTCCGGCCTGTCGGGGCGCGACGCCCGGCTTGTGCCCGTCCTACCAGAGTGCAGACATCGGATACCTCAACGCACACTGCGTCTTCGTGTCGGAGGAAAACTTGTCGCTGTCCTCCAGCGGCAGCGCCACGAGTGGCTCCGGCTCTGGTCGTCGTCGCCTCATGGGCGCGGCCTCGAACTCCTCTTCAGCGGCTGCTAGCGGCAGCGCCGCAGCTTCTACTTCCTCTTCAGCGGAGGCGGCGTCGGCGACGTCCTCGGGATCCGCCACGTCGACCTCGAGCACTGCCAGTGGCAGCGAGGACTCCACTGCTACGGAGAGCGGCAGCGGTGCCAGTGGCATGTACACGGTGACAATTGACGGAGAAAAGGTGAGTGGACAATTTGTCTGTCTGGACGTGTCGGACTGCGCCAACAAGGCCGCCGATCCCAGCACGTGCGAGCCCACCACTTGCCAGGCACCTAACTCGAAGGAGGTCTGCACCTACCACGGCACCTGCACGTACAAGAACAAGAAGAAAATTACCAAGCGTTCCTGCAGTTGCTACGCTGGCTTTGAGGGTGACAAGTGTGAGAAGGAAGTCTCGAATGCTTGTGACGTCGACTGCGGCACAGGCGGTGACTGTGTCGACGGCGAGTGCGTGTGCAAGGCCGGTTTCGACGGCAAGAAGGTTGACGGCAAGCAGGGAAAGCCCAACCAGCGCTGCACTCGCTGCACGAACGACCTTGCCTGCCAGAACGGCAACACGTGCAACACTGAGACGGGCAAGTGCATCTGCGGCCCTGGTTACACTGGCGACACGTGTGGCGCCACAGAGGACTCCTGCACGACGCGAACCGATTGCGGCATTGGCGCCTGCCAGGTTCTTGCCAACGGTTCTTCGGCTTGCTACTGCCCAATGTGCAGCCCCTCGTGCGAGCTTTGCGACATGGACGTCAACGCCTCGTTTGACTGCTCCACATGCCCGACCGACGCCGCCATGACCATGCAGTCTTCCAAGCTGCTGATTTTCGCGTCGATGTTTGTCGCGGTCATGCTCGCCAACTTGGCTCTATAGAGGGGCAATCCACTCGAATAGTAGTACAGTCCTTCATGGACTCCTCACCAAACACGCATGGGTTTGGTGCACTAATTACGTAACATGATCACTTACCAGCATGCGCATTGCTATTCTGTCCGTGCTACTACGTAGTACATACTAGTATGCACACGGGACCCGAGCATTGGGTTGTGTGGCTTCTGGGTCCTGTCCCTACAGGGCCATTAAATCCCACGCAGTGTAGTGAATCACTACTACAGTAGTCACCGCAATTAGTGTCAGCTCAGAATTAGTGTCATACGGGAATTAGTGTCACTCGTTTTTAATGACACTAATTTCTGTGAACAAGAAAAATCCGAATTCAAAATTAGTGTCACTGGGTCTTAAGACCGACCCCCGCTGTGGGTTCAAGCCCGCCTTCGGTGCGTCAATTATACCGACACATGTACGAGCCCACCACAATTTGTGGTACATTTGATAAAAAGAAGAAGAAGCTGCAAATGAGAAGCGAAGGTTTTGGTTCATCGTACCAACATTTGTGATAGTGATACTAATTTTACCACACATATTAGTGTCAGTTCAAAATTAGTGACATACTAATATATGTGAGCAAAATCTCCAACACCTCACATAAATTAGTATCGGTGACGCTAATTGCGGTGACAACTGTAGTGGTGAATAAATTTGGTGGGGTGATTCGCCTTTTGGGGTCTCTCTCTTAGGCCCTGGTTTCTCCGTCGGTGTCTGGGTCTGGGAATGCAATAGACCTCTGTCGGAGAATCCCTCTGTGTCTTATGCTCTCGTCCTTAGAATAGCTAGAATGCTTTCTCTACTTGCTAGACTATTTATAAATGCACGTAGGATCAGTGAGGGCACGACGCTTGCAAGTGAGGAGAGACTTTATCACTTGTGAAAGCTCCTTCTCCCCACCAAGCATCGTGCCCAAGATCCCGGAGGCGTTTGCCCCGCCGTCCAGCGTTCCTGTCCTTCCTCTGTAGCAACTAAGATGCCCACTGTTCAACAGGTTATGAGCCCAAAGAGGGCGAAGCCAATTCTCCGGGAATCCGACAAGGAAGCTGCCGAATCGTCTCATTCAGAAGGTTCACGATCCGATGACGAGAGCAGTGATAACTCATCGTCATCCTCTGTGTGACGGGGTCACACGGCACCTTGCGCAGAGGAAGTGTGCTACGGAGTATACAAACTCCTAGTGAACGGCAGTTCACAAGTCCCTGGCCAAAGGGGACGATTTACCAAGAGTAAGGTAGATTTAAGAC
>AUWJ02012692.1:0-11448 GCA_000468175.2 Phytophthora cryptogea
TCTAGTGAGAGAATGCAGCCAGTTCTTAGAGAATCCTGGTCTTATGCATTGGAGAGCAGCGAAACGTTGTTTGCGCTATTTGAAAGAGACTTTGTACTGGGGGATTTAACTCGGTGGCTTAGAGTGGTCAGATCAAAAGCTGGATGATCATTTGAAAGCATATGCAGATGCTGATTTTGCTAACCGCAGCGACGACAGAAAGTCGGTTGCTGGTTACCTAATTTTGTGGGAGTACAATTTTGTGGAGCAGCCAAACAGAGAAGACTGTGGCTCTTTACACCACCGAAGCTGAATACATGGCTCTAAGCCTGCTGGTGCAGGAGGTTGTGCATTTACGCCGAATGCTAAAGGAGTTGCACGTGATGCAGCAACAACCTTCTCAAGTTTTTGTTGACAATGAAAGTGCAAAGAAGCTCGCAAAGAACCCCGTGTTTCATTCTCGAACGAAACACATCGACGTACGTCACCACTTCGTGCGTGAGCGCGTTGTGTTGAAGGAAATTGATGTACTGCGCGTGCCTGGGATTGATAACGTGGTAGATGCGTTTACCAAGCCTTTGGGTCGCCCCGCATTCGAAAAGCATAGAGCTGCAATGGGGTTGCAATCAAGAAGTGCTTTCGAGCAGCAAGCTAACAGAAATCAGTAAGTGGGGCTGTTGCGGATTGAGGGCGTACTGATCTCCAGTATAGACCTGAAGTTGACCAATGAGAACTACAGTTGGTGTAGGACTAAAGCTTGAGAGAAGAGAAAGAAGACCCGCCGCGAGTCAACTTACGTTGAGAGCTTCCTACTCTGCGTCAGCTAGATAGAGACCACTCCGCATTAACTACGTACTAGTATCAAGCTTCTATAAGACCACAATAAGTCTAAAATAGAGGTCAGCTTAACCCCCCTTTTTGTGCCATCACGTCACTAATCCTCCGAAAGCACATAAGTAGCGAAATGGAGGAGAAGCGAGAAGACGCTCGCAGTCGCGTGGAGCGGCCGTCGCGCGGCGTGGGACCAGCGGGCGTGGCATCTGCAGCTGGCAGCGCTTCCGGCCGCAACAACGTGGTGGTCAAAGTGGGCATGGTGGGCGACGCGCAGGTGGGCAAGACGAGTCTCATGGTCAAGTACGTGGAAGGCAAGTTCGACGAGGATTATATCCACACGCTGGGCGTCAACTTTATGGAGAAAACCATCGCACTACGCAATACGGAGATCACGTTCAGCATCTGGGACTTGGGCGGCCACCGCGAGTTCATCAGCATGCTGCCGCTCGTATGCAACGACGCCGTGGCCATCCTCTTCATGTTCGATTTGTCCCGGAAGGCCACGCTCACGAGCATCAAGGAGTGGTACCGCCAAGTGCGCTCCATTAACAAGGTTGGTGACGAGTTGTGGTGATTGGTTGAGGTGGTGACACTCATGGTTCCGTGTGGTTTTGGTGTAGAATGCGTTCCCGTTCCTGGTCGGGATGAAGTACGACCACTTTGCCAATTTCGCTGCGGAGGAGCAGGAGGATATTACAAAGCAGGTATTATATGATGGATGCAATGCTGCGGGTGGGTAGGTGATGTGAGGGCTGACTGTTGCTGTGAGTGACCGCTAGGCACGCAAATTTGCCAAGGCCATGAAGGCGCCGTTGATTTTTACGTCGGCCTCGCACTCCATTAACGTCCAGAAAGTGTTTAAGGTGGTTCTCAGCAAGGTGTTCGACCTCAAGTGCACGGTGCCAATTATCGACCGGGTAGGAGACCCAATTCTCCAGTACTAGTCGTCGTCACCTCCTCGATCCTTACGAAACAATTCGTCTACTCCCCGACTGTGCTGTTTGTATCGCTATCATGTAAAGGCACGCTTACACTAAACTTATCATTCGATAGGCTCTGTCAAAGCAAACAATGCTAATTTTTTCATGAGCTGTGCTTTTCCTGCTAACAACTTGCTGTACGATCTGGGTTGTTTGTATAAAAGTCAAGCCTGCACGCAGTGAAAACAAATAACAATTGCACTAGTGTTTGGTATTGTATATCTTCGTGCTGTATTTTTTTACAGGCCAAAAGAGATGGTAGTGATCCTTGCGAGAAGAAAGGGAATGAGCCAAACTTGTCGAAGTGAAGAGGGGTCAAAAGACTCTACTCAATGTCGATGCCGGCGTACTCATCGATACCCAGCGCAACGTTAATGTTCTGCATGCACTGCGTAGCGGCACCCTTAAGCAGGTTGTCGATGGTAGAGATCACCACAAGACGACCCGTGTCCGGGTCCAGCTGGAAGCCGCCGACAGTCACGTGCGGGTGGTACGCGTTGTCCTTCACGAACGGCATGCCCGACTTAACCTTCACCAGCGCTTCCTTAGCAAAGTACTCTTGGTAAAGCTCTTCCGCCTGCTTAGCCGAGGTGATCATTCCGTTGTCGGCAAGCTGCGCCGACAGAGTCAGGTGGATACCCTGGAAGTAAGACGCCACGTGGGGCATGAACCGAACTGGGATGCCCAAGTGGCGGCTCACCTCAAACTCGTGAATGTGTTTCACAGACTTGTACGCAATGATGTTGTCCTTGAGCACATCAGGGTTGTTGGTCAGCGACGGGTTGGTGCCAGCTCCACTGTAGCCCGAGATCGCAAACACGTGCGGTGGAACGCTCTCATCAATCAGCATGCCACACACCTCAGGCTTGCCACCAAGCAGAGGCATCAATCCAATTTGCGCGCCAGTGGCAAAGCAGCCAGGGTTGGCAATGTGTGTAGCTCCTTGCAGCTGCGTGCGACCGCCCGGAGCCTCGGGCAGACCGTAGGTCCACTCCGAGTTGAATCGTTGGTCAGCGCTCAGATCAATGATAATCTTATCCTTGCGGCGGAGCGCGTCAAGGGCCGTGGCGTACTCCTCGCAGTAGCCGTTAGGCAACGCCAGAACCCACACGTCGACACTCTCGCCAAAGTGCGAAGTAGCGATGTCGTTCAGTCCAAGCTCGCAGAACTTCAGCTCGGGGTCGATGTTTAAAGTGACATCCTCAACCGGCTTGGCCGGCTGCTTCGTGTGAGGGTTAAGAGGCGGGGCCGCAGCAACCTTCACAACCTTTTCACCTCCCAAAGCACGCGAGCTGGCGCACACCAGTTCCAGCTCCGGGTGGCGACCAATTACGCGAATGAGCTCACGGCCCACGTATCCGCGAGCGCCAAGCAGGCCCACACGGAACTTTCCGTTCGGGCCACGTGGAACAGCCGACGGGTTCGAGCTGCTCTTCGCACTGGCAGCCGCAAGGTTTTTGCCCTTAATGCACGTCGTACCGGCACTCTTCTTGCTGATGATTTCGCGCATCAGCTGCGACGCCGATGTAAGAACCACCGACGAGGTGGAAGGCAGGCCCTGCAGAAGCGTGTTGATTTCGTTCAGCTTGAGGAGCGTACCTTGACGGCCAGTGTAGTCGCGAGCAGACATGCGCTCGTAGTCCTTGGACATGTCAATCTTCTTCAGCTTGGTGCCGTCGTCCTCGATCCAACCGCCCTTGGCGTTCACGAAGATGGTCTTGAGCGGCTGCAAGTTCAGGGCCAGCTGACGCGCGGCCACGTCCGCGTTAATGTTGAGCGTTTGGCCGTTAGCGCTCTCACCGAGGCACGACAACACAGGAATCTCTCCGGCGTCGATGGCCGCCTGAACCGCGTCGCCGTTGATCTTGTTGACCTCACCCACGAAGCCGTAGACGTCCTTGTCCTTGAAGTCCGCCTGGATGACGCCGCTCGTAATGCCACGGGCCGGCACACCAGCCTTGTTAAGGGCAGCCACGAGCGTGGCGTTGGTGTCAATGAAAATTTTCTGGGCGATGTCCAGAGTCTTCTGGTCCGTCACGCGGTTGCCGCCCACGTACTGAGGCTCGACGCCCTGCTTGTCCAGCTCGGCGTTCATCTGCGGGCCGGCGCCGTGCACGAGGATGGGGAAGAGCCCCGTGTCCTTCATGAAGCGCAGCGACTCGATGAGCGTCTGCAGCTCGTTGATGATCACTTCGCCGCCGATCTTGATGACGGTCGTGTGGTTCACGCCAGGCGTGCGGTACAGCTGCTTAAACTCCTCCAGCGTGGCCTCCGGGGCCAGCACCTTGGCCAAGTTCAGCGCGTAGTCGTCGCTAGCGCCGGACGACGACGACAGCGCGCGGGTCTGGATCGTTCCGGCGGTGAGCTGGGCCGCACACGCGCGGGACGCCGCGGAAGCAACGGACATCGTCGCCGCCTGAGAGCTGCGCGTCGCGGCGCGGGTCAGCGCCGGCATCTGCTTGGCCACGGAGCGCCACATGCTTACGGAGGAAGATCGCGCTCGAGGAAGGACTCTTTGGTTGTGCGGCACCGGCGTGCGGTTGAACCCCCGTCCAAAGCGATATCGGTTGTATCGCTGAAAGAGACGTTTCAACGCTTTTACGAAGTGTGTAAATCGCTTTTCCATCGTGCATTTATCCAATGTAGCCATTATCATAGTAAAGTCAAATCAAAACAACTGACCAATCCCCATCGAGATTTGGCTATTAGGTACGAGCTAGTAGGACCAAATGCCACCGAACTTAAGCTGACGCTTGGTCTTCCAACAGGCAGCACAGCCAGTTAAATTTCTAGTGGCCGGTGATTGGCTGCAGTAGGTGCGCGGTCGTCATGCAAACGGCCCGGCCGCGTACTTTGGACCAGCTGCGAACCCCACGCTGTCCGGCTCGAACGGGTGGCGCGAGGCGCAATTTGGAGCTGCCTCTCAACATTTTGATGATGGGGTTCCTGCGAGAGCACGGGCTATGGCGCAGTGAACGTTCTCCTGGCCATCAGCGCGCGGAACTCGGGCTTTGCTGCTGTCCGGCTTGGAGCGTGTCGCGTGCATCGCATGAGCGCCTCCCGGGCTTCTTGGACCGGGAATCGCGAAGAAGCAGATCGTCGCGGCGGCGGCGAGGATGTTTGCAGCGAGTTTTCCACGGTGGATGTCATTCAGCTCCGCTGCCCGACCGGACGTTCTTTATTGCCGGCTTACGGTGTATGCTCGCAACACGCAGTCATGCAGAGACGCCCATCTTGAAGTGCTTATGTGCAAGCGTCCATACACTTACATGGACGGCAGCGCAGCACCAGCGATTCACGGTAAACGGCGCTCGACTCGTCGCAGCCAACGAGCCGCAGCCAGTGATGTGAGGTGATGCCAACCGCACTGGACCGGTAGCGGTGCAAGTGCAACGAGGTCAAGCCTGTCAGCGGAGCCCGTGGCTCGTTTCTGAATAAATGCTGCTTGGGGCCCGTTTCTGCCCTGGATTTATGCCATCCGAGCTCCGCTGCGCGCCAACGCCGCATCAGGTGCTCCGCAGCTGGCGGATTCTATGCACGAGCGGCCACGTACCCGCGATCCGATCTTGGTTGGCCGCCTCTTGGTTGCCGCGATCCGGAGTGCGCAATGGCATTTCCCAACTGGAAGCGTCGCGGTCAAGAGCCCTTCTTGGCGTGCTTCCCCCCTCTCCCCCACAGACCCGAGTGCTTCGAACTGAGGACAGGATGCTTCGCCTGTCGCACTCGGTGAAGCGCCGCACGCCGCTGTACAAGGCGAGCGGCAACCGCCTGCTGGTGGCGGCCCGCGAGAAGGTGGACCGCCGCAACGCGCCGCGCTTTGAGACGCCCGCTGTGCTCGAGTTCGAGGACGGCTCGCGCTTCCACGGCGTGTCCTTCGGCGCCAAGAAGTCGATGGCCGGCGAGGTGGTCTTCACCACGGGCATGGTGGGCTACCCGGAGGCGCTCACGGACCCGTCGTTCAAGGGCCAGATCCTCAACATGACGTTCCCCATGATCGGCAACTACGGCGTGCCCGACACCAAGGTGCTGGACCAGTACGGCCTCAACAAGAACATAGAGTCGGACCGCATCCATGCCGCCGGCATGATCGTGCAGGACTACTCGAGCCACCACAGCCACTGGAACGCTGCGCAGTCGCTCTCTGAGTGGCTCGAGAGCGAGGGCATCCCCGGCATCGCCGGCATCGACACCCGCGCCATCACCAAGAAGATCCGCGCCCATGGCGCCATGGCCGGACGCATCATCGTCGAGGGCGCCGACAAGCCCGACCTTGTGGACGTGAACGAAGCCAACCTGGCTGCCCTCGTGTCCACCAAGGAGGTCATCACGTACGGCAAGGGCAACCCGCTCAAGATCCTGGCCGTCGACTGCGGTATCAAGTACAACATTATCCGTGAGCTCGTCAAGCGCGGCGCCGAAGTGAAGCGCGTGCCGTGGAACCACGACATCTCGTCGGAGATTGGATGGTACGACGGTCTCTTCATCTCCAACGGCCCCGGCGACCCGGCCATTATGAAGGAGACCACTGCCCAGCTCAAGAAGGCTCTGGAGCTGCAGGGTGACAATATTAAGCCTATCTTCGGTATCTGCCTAGGTAACCAGCTGCTCAGTCTTGCTGCTGGTGCCAACACGTACAAGTTGCCGTTCGGTAACCGCGGCCAGAACCAGCCTGTGCACAACCTCAAGACCGGTCAGAGCTACATCACTGCCCAGAACCATGGTTACGCCGTGGACGGTAAGACGCTGCCCAGCGACTGGGAGGAGCTGTTCGTGAACCTGAACGACGGCACCAACGAGGGTATCATCCACAAGTCCAAGCCGTACTTCACGGCGCAGTTCCACCCGGAGCACGCTGGTGGTCCCACTGACACGGAGTTCCTGTTTGACACGTTCCTTGACGCCGTGCGCACCAAGGAGAAGGGGCCCATCAAGAGCCTGGTGCAACGCCCCCACATTGAGCGCCCGAAGGTGAAGAAGGTGCTGGTGCTCGGATCCGGTGGTCTGTCCATTGGCCAGGCCGGAGAGTTCGACTACTCCGGATCGCAGGCCATTAAGGCTCTGAAGGAAGAGGACATCGAGACGATCTTGATTAACCCCAACATTGCCTCCGTGCAGACGAACATTGACCGCTCGAGCGAGGCTCAGGCTAGCAACGTGTACTACCTGCCCGTGAACCCCGATTTCGTGGAGCAGGTGATCAAGCGCGAACGCCCCGATGGTATCCTTATCTCGATGGGCGGCCAGACTGCTCTGAACTGCGGTATGGAGCTTGACAAGCGTGGCGTGTTCGAGAAGTACGGCGTGCAGGTCCTTGGTACGCAGATCGACGTGATCAACTACACGGAGGACCGTGAGCTTTTTAACGACAAGCTGGCGGAGATCAACGAGTCCATTGCCCAGAGTGAGGCTGTCGAGTCTGTGGAAGACGCGGTGAAGGCTGCCTACAGAATTGGTTTCCCGGTCATGATCCGTTCTGCGTTTGCGCTTGGCGGTTTGGGCTCCGGTATCTGTGACGACGAGGCTCACCTCCGCACGATGGCAAAGCAAGCCTTCTCTGGCAGCCCTCAGATTCTGGTGGAGCGTTCCATGAAGGGTTGGAAGGAAGTTGAGTACGAAGTGGTGCGCGATGCCGCCAACAACTGTCTGACTGTGTGCAACATGGAAAACTTTGACCCGCTCGGTATTCACACGGGTGAGTCGATCGTTATTGCTCCTTCGCAGACCCTGTCGAACCGCGAGTACCACATGCTCCGTGAGACTGCTGTGAAGGTGGTGCGCCACCTTGGCATTGTTGGCGAGTGCAACATCCAGTACGCGCTGAACCCCGAATCGGAGGAGTACTGCATTATTGAGGTGAACGCGCGTCTGTCGCGTTCTAGTGCTCTGGCGTCCAAGGCGACGGGCTACCCGCTTGCTTTTGTAGCTGCAAAGCTTGCTCTCGGCATCAACCTGCCGGACCTCAAGAACTCGGTCACCAAGAGCACGACTGCCTGCTTTGAGCCGTCGCTGGACTACTGTGTTGCCAAGATGCCGCGTTGGGACCTGGCCAAGTTTGACAATGTGAGCACGGAGATCGGCTCATCGATGAAGAGCGTCGGTGAGGTGATGTCTATTGCCCGTACCTTCGAAGAGGCCATTCAGAAGGCGCTGCGTATGGTGGAGCCGTCGAACGAGGGCTTCGAGCCGCGCTACGATGAGTTGTCACACGAGGAGCTTGTGAAGGCCCTTGGCAAGCCCACGGACCGCCGTATCTACCAGATCGCGCAGGCCCTGAAGTCGGGCCAGCTTTCTATTGAGCAGGTGCACGAAATCACGAAAATCGACACTTGGTTCCTGAGCCGTCTGCAGGCCATCTGCGACTGCGACGTCAACCTGACCGGCAAGAAGCTTAACGAGGTGACCCAAGCTGAGATCGTTGAGGCGAAGAAGCTTGGTTTCTCGGACCGTCAGCTTGCTCGTATGTTCAGCTGCACGGACGACGATGTGCGCGCCAAGCGTAAGGAGTTTGGCATTGTGCCGGCTGTGAAGCAGATCGATACGCTTGCTGCCGAGTACCCGGCTCAGACAAACTACCTGTACATGACTTACAATGGCACTGAGCACGATGTGCCAGCGCAGGACCCGAACGACGGCGTCATGGTGCTTGGTAGCGGTGCGTACCGTATCGGTAGCTCTGTTGAGTTCGATTGGTGCGCTGTGAGCTGCATCCGTACGCTGCGCAAGCTTGGCCACCGCGCTGTCATGCTCAACTACAACCCTGAGACAGTGAGCACGGACTACGACGAGTGCGATCAGCTCTACTTCGAGGAGCTGTCTAAGGAGCGCGTTATGGACGTGAACGACCGGGAGGGAGTTCAGGGTGTTGTTGTGTCTGTGGGTGGACAGATTCCGAACAACCTTGCTCTCCCACTTCACAAGGCTGGTGTGAAGGTGTTGGGCACGCATCCGACTATGATCGACAGCGCTGAGGACCGCTACAAGTTCTCGAAGCTGATGGACGAGGCCGGTGTGCCTCAGCCCGCTTGGAAGGAGCTTACCAGCCACGCTGATGCCCGTGAGTTCGCTGAGCGTGTGGGCTACCCGGTACTCGTCCGTCCGTCGTACGTGCTGAGTGGTGCTGCCATGAACGTCGCGTACAACTTCGAGGAGCTGGACAACGTTCTGAACCAGGCTGTGGCTGTGTCTTCGGACCACCCCGTTGTGATCACCAAGTTCGTAGAGGGTGCCAAGGAACTTGAGCTTGATGCTGTTGCCAAGGATGGCAAGATCATTGCTGCTGCCATCTCCGAGCACGTCGAGAACGCTGGTGTGCACAGTGGTGACGCCACGCTGGTGCTGCCGCCGGTGGAGGCCAGCTCTTTCTACACGAACCAGATCAAGCGCAACGCCGAGAAGATCGCGAGGGCGCTGAACATATCGGGTCCGTTCAACGCGCAGTTCCTTGCTAAGGGTGCTGACGTGAGCGTGATTGAGTGCAACTTGCGTGCATCGCGTTCGTTCCCGTTCGTGTCCAAGACGACGGGAGCTGACTTTATCAACGCTGCCACGAAGGTCATGGTTGGCGAGTCGACGGAGAACGACAACCTGCCCCCTCTTGATGGTCCCAAGCGCCCGGAGGGCTACGTCGGCATCAAGTCGCCGATGTTCTCGTACACGCGCCTGGGCGGTGCTGACCCGCTTCTCGGCGTCGAGATGGCTTCGACGGGTGAGGTGGCTTGCTTCGGTAAGAACCGCCACGAGGCGTTCCTGAAGGCGCTGATCTCGTCGAACTTTAAGCTGCCGGAGAAGAACATCCTGCTGTCCATGCAGGATAAGTTCTCGGAGGAGTTCGTGCACGCTGCCTACAAGATGCACGAGCTGGGTTACAAGCTGTACACGACCGAGAAGACGCACGCCTACCTGAAGAAGTACGACATTCCGTCGACGAAGGTGGACTTCCCGTCGGACGGCGACAGCGAGAACAACGCTCTGAACCTGATCAAGGACGGCAAGATCGACCTTGTGGTGAACCTGCCCAACAACCAGAGCCAGCAAACGGAAAACAACTATCAGATCCGTCGTACGGCGGTGGACTTTTCCATCCCGCTGCTGACGAACATCAGCCTGGTGCAGCTTTTCGTGGAGGCCATGGCTATCCACAAGAACCAGCCGCTACTTGGCCTTGAGCCCGACAGCTTGTTCGACTACTACAACCGCGAGAAGGAGGAGGACGTGTGGACTGACGTGCACGAGTTCCACTAAGCGCGTTGCCATATCGACACAGCTCGGGGTTTGTAAATGGGAAAGCGAGCTTCGTGCGTGGAGTATTTCGTTGAGATGACTAAGAAGCAAGCCATCAATACGAGTAGTATTTTATCTTAAGCACTTGACGGGGGTTTTCGTCTATAGTTTGTGTTCCTTGAGCATGAAGCAAGTGTTGTGCTCCTTGAACCAGTTCTCTATACCGAACTCAAATAGGTTGCGCGTATACTCGAGCTTCTCCTGCTCGTTCAAGATCTCCAAAGCCTCCATCTCTGGCGATATCTTCTTCGTCTTGGCTGCTGTCTCATGTGTCAGCTCGAGGTATCGACTGGAGAAGTTCTCAACAAGTTGTGGTTGTTGTAGTTGCAGCAGCTTCTGCAAGTGAGCGCAGCGCGTGTACGCCGCAATTACGTACGCGTCAGCAATGTCAAAGGCCGAGTCGGCCAACGCGCCCGTCCTCATCCGCTCGAAGTTCGGCAGAGCTTCCGATGCCTCGGAGTCTTCCCCTGCAGCTTTAGTGAGCTCAGGTTCCTGTTCTTCCAGGAAGTTCATGACCTGGTGCTTGATGCTGTTCTTCTTGCTACCTCCCGACGTCGGAGCACTGAGACCGAAGAAACCTCGAGCAGCCGACGGATGCGTGTGCAATGGCAGCACGTCGAAGCGTTTCCAGCAGGCAAAGGACACGATGCCATTGAGTTGTGCCAACTGGAAGATGCCGGCGTTGTGGAAGCGGCCGGAGCGGAACATGCGCATGAAAGCTTCGATGCCCACGACCCATTGGGCGTCTCCTTGATTCTGCTCTGCAGCCTGCACAGCGGCCAAGAAGTCATCGATGATGCCTCCAATGTGCAGCACGTCGGCGCTGGCGAATTGCGCTGTGGGGATGTGACCCCAGCGACACACGCGACCACGCTCCGTTACGACGGCGAACCCCGTGCTGTTGGTGTTGACGTCGAGTCCCAGCACGCGCAGAGGTGGCGACGTACGCACCACTTGCTGCGTGTGCCGGACGAGGTCGCAGACTTCGAGCGCCTTGCGGATACGTGCCCCATTGCGGCGCAGCGTCGAGGACAGGGAGGACGGCTTCGCCATGATGCGCAATTGATTGGGAAACGCATGGGGCATATGATTTGGGACAGAGACCAGGAAATGGGGTCCCATGAGTCATGATGTTGAGAGTGTTGAGTCTCACGCAAATACAAACCATTTCGTAAGCGTTATTGGGACCTACTTCTTCTTTTCGACATGCTTAGTGTTGCTACTCGTTTTCTCCGTCGGCTTGTCCTGTTTGGCTGGGGTATCGTCCATATTGGAGTCTTCAAGTGCAGTTGCAGTAGACATCACCTCTTTCTCCACATCTGCCTCGGACTGCAGTTGTCCCTTGACCTTTTTCTTCTGGGCCTCCCCAAACGAA
>KV739682.1:0-12839 GCA_000468175.2 Phytophthora cryptogea
GCCATGAGGCGGGTGACGTAGCTGTGGTGTGTCCACACCACAGGAGCTCGACTTAGTGACAGGGCACTCTCGTGGGACCCCGTTACAGAGGGAGCTTGCTCTTTTGTCGTCGATTCACAACTATGTATCTCTTCCCCTAGCTGAGGTTCGGCCAGGATCCTTGCGTATCCCTGGCCTACTACCCTTTTAGATTAGTTAACATATATCGCAGGGTTACAGCTATCCTGATACACAGTCGAGCGAAACGTTTATGGAGAAACTGAACATGTGGAGCCTGTTTAATGCGATGGGAGAGAACGCATTCAAGCTGAAGATGCGCATCAAGTTAAACCAAACTGCCGGCATGCAGCGTAGATAGCTCTGATCTCGTTTCAATTCATCGCTCACGGGAACCCAAAACATATCCTCGAATTTGCTGTCGAATGGAGCACACCGGAAAGAAGTTCAATAGTTACGAAGGAAAACTAACATATCACCACTAACCGATAGTCGGGCTACCCGTCGAGCTACTGCCTGAATAAATTTTGGGCTGAGCCTTATGACTCCAGCAACGCAAGCAGGTTTATTTTAGCAAGGGTCCTTTGCTCTCAGTGGTTACTGTGCAAAAATATTCTTTAAGGTGGACTTAATACTGCATATATTTGATGAGATCTACAACTTGTCGACCAAAATGATTTTACAAGAACGCTCTGTCTGCTGCATTTTCCGTTGCATCTGGAAATGTAAAGTTGCGCTATCGACTGAAGTCGCAGCCACTTTCAGTTTTTCAGAAACGTTGAGTTACCCGTTATTTCAAATACCATCTTCTGTCTTGAAACTAGTTCAGTCAGTTCTAAGTTTTCATCGCTGAGCATTGTGCATTTAAGCGCCTGGAAATGTACGTTGATCTTCATCGATAGCTTCTTCAAGAACTTCGTTAAAACTGTTTTGCGACGGCTGGTAGTTGACGTGCGGTGGCGTAATGCATTGGTGCACGACGGATATGCATCGCCATCCAAGTTCCTTCCCCAGAGATAGCTGGTCTCAGACGACACCAGCCACTTTCCACCGAGTGCATGCCTTGAAAAGTCCCTTCACCTTCGACGAAAAGTTTCCAGACCATGGCCATGCTATTCGCCTCGCAATAGCGACGTTGCATTAAACGCTGACGAAGAGAAACAGTACCACCGTTGAGTGCTTTTTGTAGTAGGTCACACGGTAAAACGCGAAGTCAGTCGGGGGAAGCTGGCACTTCCGTAAGCTTCCTTGCCGATTGTATTGCGTTTGCTGGCTTTGATGTAAATCCAAAAGTGAACTATAAAGACATGTACGCCGACAAACCGCTCTAATATCTATCACTAGCGTCCCCGCGATAGCGTCCTGCAAGGCAACACCGTGGTGGCTCTCTGCCACAGTGTGTACCAGCTCGAGTTGGCAAACATGTGCACTAGGCTATCTCCTGCGTGCTTGGCCACATCTCATAGGCCACAGCACTCACTGTGCACCTCGCAACATGTTGAGCCACTACACAGTGGCTAACTACAAACACATGCTGCCATGGCTCAACTACAAGCTCTACTCACTGTATTGCGAGGTCGTGGTTGGGCTTTCATGCCGCGACCCACTACAGTCCTCCTCCAAGCCCAATCCAACCACTCGGTCATTTGCTTGTACTTTTCGTATCAGGAATAACTCACTGCTCAGTGATTATCCATGTCATCATGACTAATCGCCCGACAAATCAATCAGTCCTCTCTATGCGACCAACTTCAAAACGTTGCAGTTGAAGGATACTTGACCATGCAAATCCAACAGAATTTAACCAAAACAACCACGGTATCAAGGAAAACCCTCAATTTAGTGGAAGTATAGTCAATATACTGAGGGGTATACACTGTAGCTTCAGTGCCATTTTGCTGGCACTTCTAGCGCGTTGAGGGAGCATTCTAGCTTAGAGGCCTTAGCTGCAGCAACGTACCCTTGCACCAACGTACTCACGTCTTTGTGTAGCGCTGCTAGAGGCTCCCACGAGTCCTCTATGGACTCCAAGCCCCGCCACCCGACAAGGATCTCATAGGATCGCCTCTTGTCATTCCACCGGTGCCGAAGTAGTTCGCGAACGCGGAAGACGATGCCTTGAGCAGCCACGTGCTCCATGAGCTCCTCAGTTACCTCCAAGTCCTTGTCAGCGAAGAACTTGAGCCACGAGGCATGCACATCAAGTGCAACGCCAGTTACGAGGTGCTTCACCTTGAAGACGTTGTATGGTTGTGCTCCAGTGACAGTGTAGGGTCCAATCCAAGTGACGAGTAACTTGCTCAGCCCTTTCTCATCCACACGTGACCGTAGTGCATAGTCGCCCATGTTGAAGTTGACCACGTTATCACCTCGCTCCTTTTTCTTGTTCAGCAATGTCTGCTTGAGACGGGCGTCTGCTACCGCCCTGTGCATGTTTCTGACACTAGCACGAAGCTTGATTCGATCTCGGCTGAGGTTCGAGTCGGCTGTACACTGGGAGCCACCTATGGTCCCAAGTATACAGCCTGCAGTGGTGAAGGGGGCCCCAACCCGGTGAATAGCTCGCCCGGTGTCTTGCCTGCCAGCGACGGTACGTCCGTGTGGTTTAGACTAGCTTGCACGATAGGAATGAGCCTCGGCCAATCTCTGCAGTTGAGCTTGTAGTCTAGGATCAGTACCCGTAGAACTTGCAGGATGACTCGATTTACCCGTTCCACAGACCCGTTGATCCATGGGCTGTAGGTCGGCGAGAAGATTTGTTTGTACTTCAACCTGTTGCACAGCGCCTTGATCACTTCATTCTTGAACTGGGTTCCTTGGTCACTAATCCAGTCTTTAGGAACTCCAAATCTGCTGTGCCAATCCATGATGGCATCCGCGGCCACAGTACCCGTAGGGGTCTCACATTTGACAAGCTCGCAGTAGTGACTAGCATCATCCTTGAGTACTAGTAGATACTGCTGTCGCCGTAGGCTTCGCCTAGGAAGAGAAAGTCCTAATGAAGAGCTTGATTTCGCTCACTGCATCGGTAGGTTTCGCTCCAGGGCCTTGGCACTACCTTCCCCCTTTAACGTGGTGGCACATGAGGCAGCTTGAAACCTATCCACACATTGTTGGGAGAAGGCACGTAGAACATGCGGTCGAGGTGAGCTAGCATCGCATCTCTGCCTCGATGACCTTGGGGGCCACAATGTGCAATGATACACAAGCGGCGGAGCAGATCAGTTGCCTCCGCAGGGATGTACATTCAATTGTCCTTACGCAGAATTCCATCGTCACCTTCAACAAGGCGCCGCATCTCAGACTTGTCGCCGAGTTTGCGCTGGGCCGTTGAGATGGAGTCCAAGGCGGGCCATACAAATCCATCGTCATCTAATAGTCGTAGTGATAGTCGGCCTTGTTGCTGTTGGCCACGGGTCTGGACTCTGCGTAATTGCAGTGAGCGTGGCAGGCTTGCCCACCGAATTACCATATCAGCCCATACATTGTCCTCACCAGCGATGTGGTAGATGTCGTAGCGAAATTCACCAAGTCGCATCGCCCATCGTAGCAACTTACCATGGATGTGCTTTTTCACTGTATCGCTCGGCGCGAACACGAATGAAAATGGAAATTCGGTTTATAAAAGTGAATCAGGTTTTTATGGTCGCAGTATAGTCGAAAGCCAGAAGGACGGAGAAGAAGGTGTGGCAGCTTGTCACATGCTGCCACAATGGCGAAAGCCTCCTTCTCAATCACGCTCCAGTTGGTCTGCGATCCCGTGAATGTGCCGCTCAAACAATGAAGAAGCTGATGGTTCTGCTCCCAAACTGGCTTATCATACTTCCAGGTCTCCACGTCAGTCACAATCACGCTCCACGCTTCATCAGAAGCATCGGTGGACAGTGAAATTGCTCCGTCTGGACTTGGGTGAGCCAGCATAGCAGCATTTTCAAGACACTCCTTAACTTTCGCAAAAGCTTCCTTTTCGTCCTCAGTAAAATGTAACTGGTAGTCGAGCTGCAACGCTCTTAGTCCGCTTTCCATTTCCTAGAGTCAAGTCAAGTCGCGTCTGCAAAGCTTTTGCATTGCCTGCATAGTCGACAAGACTATCACGCATCCAGTTGCATGCGCACAGAAACAGTTGCAGGTCTCCAGCAGTGGACGGTAATGGCATGGCACGTAGCGCTGCAATTCGTTCTGGGTCATGGCGAACGCCTTTGCCGTCAATAATTTTGTCGCACCACTTAACAGACCGCTGAAAGAGAGACGACTTCGCTGCGCTCAGCTTAAGTCCAAATTCATTCATCAGCGAAAACAGTTCACCAAGTTTCTTCAAGTACGTGTCAACGTCTTCTGCATACAGTAGCGTCAATCCATACAAGCAAGTGCTTGTAAAGCAACTTAGCAAAGCAGTGCTCCATAGTCCTCTGGAAATGCAAAGGTGCATCGCTGCAACCCTGCTGAACACGCGTCGGCGTGTAGACCTTGACATCCGTCATGTAGCTCAGGATCTCTTGGCTTGCCTTGGCAAGAGGCAACTGCCAAAAGCCTTTGATGAAATCAAAGAGTCCAAAGAAAGTCGTTCCACGCACGTGCTCCGTTATCACCTGCAGAATTGGCATAACCCCAGCAATCGGCTCCGTTTCAGCGTTGGTAGGTCGATAGTCACTGGTTTGTCGAAACTCGTTCTTGCCCGGCTTTTTGATCAGTAGATCGGGTCACTCCCACCGACTCGAGCCGTTCTCGAATACCCATCCGAGACGGACCAGCTCGTCGTTGTATTCTTGCAGGAATTTCCGCATGTGTGGTGGGTACACCCTCGGCGTGCACCTGTAAGGTGTAGCACCCTTCTTCAGTCGAATTTCCAATGGCGGGACCTGTGATGACGGGCACACGTCTCAGAACTGCTCCTCCAACCCGCAGCCACCGCACTTGGTTAGACCGAAGTTACGCCATAGTGAAGCAGATCACTAACACTCTCACAGTTTACCTTCCAGCTGCAAGCGAGGACACAGCTGCTGTAGCAGCATGCACAAGTGCAACGGCAAGGACGGCTCCCCCTGGACTGCCGAGATGGCAGGCGGGCCCGTCCCAAGCAATATTAAATAGCTCACTTTTACTTTTGCAACCTGCTCAACAATACAAGTTGATCTTACGGGAGTTCCAGCTCCTGAACTAGTTGTTGACACGTCACAAAGTTAACTTTAGTTCAAGTGTGGACAATGCAAACACGCAACGGCCGCAATCCTCAAGTCGACCAAGGTACAAGACCGACATCGACAACTGAAGCGACTGTGGGACCAACTCGTGACGTCGCTGAAGAAATTACGGCGGAGACGCACTCGACGACCACGACGATGGCCATTCCAGTGTCCTCTTCGTCGATAGTGCCTCCGTATGTGAACGACGTCTCTCATCCTGCTCTTGTCAAGTGGAAACGGCAACACCAGGAGTATGAATTTGCAATCGAGGCTCGCTGCGCGACGACAGGAGAAGACAAGTCGAAAGCTTTACGGAGCGTTAAAAATTCGTTCAATCGGCAACTTCTGAAGACGCTTTGCAAGTTCGAGTGGGGAACCACTGTCGAAGAAGTCACAGAGGACAGAATTGTGTTGGAGTTGGGCAACATCATTGGTAACGTCATGAACGACGTAATTCTGGACATCGATGCAATTTTTGATGCGAGGTTAAAGATGAAGATGAACCTACGTCAGCGTGATGTGAAAGCTCGTGTCCTGAATTATTTCATGCTGTGCGATGAGATCACCACGGAGAACGGATTGGCAAGCACCTTTGCCACCGTGACTGGAATGAAGAAAAAATGCAAAGTGTTGAAGAATCACTTGGCACCTGCAGCTTTGCGCGACGCAGTGGATAATCATATCCGTCTCGTAGATGCAAGTGGCAAATCGGATGAGAACGCTCTCTACGCTCTCGTAAAAGAGAAAACACTAGAGCAAGCAAAGGTGGACCAGTTGCTGGCTACGCACAAGCAACAGTCTAACTGGTCGAACAATGGTGGAAAATTTAAGGGTGGCAATGATTGGGGACCACGCCCGAACGGTGATCGGTCATATATGGACAAGAAGCCTCGTACGAACGACGAACGTACACGCATCGTTCTTGCACCGAAATTGAAGCCGACTCCGGTGGTAAAGACCAAGCCACGTTCAGGTTGCTTTCACTGCGGGAAAGACCATTGGCTTAGTGAATGTACTGGTCTCGATGAAGCGGGAAAAGAGACCCTTCTCGCCGAAAGGAAGATCAGGACCAAAACTGGGTAGTGGCAATAGCAACAAACGATCCCGTGCTAAACGCATAGAGCCAACCAAGACTGTAGACAGCCAGGTGCTGCTGAACTCCAACAATTCCGATGTGCCAGCAACTGGATGCGTGCCAGTTTGGTAGATTATTCTCGTGTGGCGCGACCACTCCAGGAACGACTAGATGCGGCCTTGACAGGCACAAAGAAGACTAAAAGAGGTGCAGCTGGAGTACAACTTTGACGGCATATGAATTGGCGAGTTTTGAGGCGGTGAAAGACCTGTTGGCAAACTTGGCGACGCTAGCGTACCCAGACCCGACTAAACAGTTAGTTCTCATGTCTGACGCTTCGGACAGAGGATAGGGTCTAGTTGTCTCGCAAGTGAGTGACTGGAATTTTCGGGTACCTATCCAGGAACAGGAACACGAGCTGTTGATCTGTATGGGACGCAACTTTGCCGGTTCAGCACTCAACTGGAGCGTTATTGAAAAGGAGTCGTTCCCGATTGTACACGCGTGTGAACGACTGGAGTGTCTTCTCCTACGCCCCCAAGGTTTCAAACTCTATTGCGATCATCGCAACATTGTCTACCTCTTTGCACCTGGAAAGGAGATGAAGAAACATGTCCGTGGGAAACTTTTGTGCCGGTCGACGAAACTACTTGAGTACAGGTACTCAATTGAGCACATCGAGGGAGTCCATAATGTGTGGACAGATCTGATATCGCGATGGGGTGGCAAACCTCAGCCAGCGGCACGGATTCACTCAATCAAGCGGTTTACTAGGACGAAACGGAAACGCAAAACTGGAGACAGGTCGAGCACTAGATGAAGCCACCCATTTCGTCGAATTGGTGGGCATGTGATAACACTACGTCTGAAGTTGCGGCACGTTCGATCCTTGACTGGTACAGTCGGTTTGGAGCACCTACAGTGTGGGTCAGCGACACCGGATCGCACTCTAAAAACAAGGTGATCGCTGAATTATGCCGACGACTCAAAGGTCGCCAGGATTTTGTACTAGCCTACTCACCTTGGAAAAACGGTTCGGTGGAGCGAGTCAATCGCGATATTTTGCAAGTTTTGAAGGCGCTGGCTTTAGAGTCCAAAGTCAGTTTGCACGATTGGCCATATCTATTCCCGCTGATTCGATCTAGCATCAACCATTCGCCGGTGCCGTCGCTTCCCCATCGAGCTGTTTACTGGTCTACCTTGTCCCAGTGCGCTGGACACGGTATACTTTCCAGGAAGGAAGGAAGGTGTTACCACATTGACACACTCAAAGTCTAGCACAATCGAACAACTGAATAAACTGCGAGATGACGTACGGAACATGCACAAAGCCGTACAACTCGAGCGCGAGTGCCAAGCTAAGCGGTACCGATCGCGACCACACTATGAGCAACCAGTGAATTTCTCGGTCGGAGACTATGTACTCGTTCACGAGTCGACGAGAAACTACATGCCAATAAGTTACGAGTGATGTGGGTCGGCCCGTATCGCGTAGTCGGTAGCGCAGAGTACTACTTTACTGTGGAACATTTGGTCATAGCAAAAAGAATGGACGTGCATCCGTCTCGCCTAAAATTGTATGCAGACGACTCTTTAAATGTGACGGAGGAACTGCTCGACCACATTGCATCACAAGGGACACTACTAGCCATAGAAGCAATTCTAGAGCATCGGATGAACGCAGACATGCAGGCCTACGAAGTCAAAGTGAAGTGGCTTGGTCTTGAAAGTATCGAAGACTCATGGGAACCACTAAAGACCATGGGCGAAGATGTGCCACAACTGCTCCAGGATTTTTCTAATGGCTGCGATGACGTTGATTTCCAACTCGCAGTGACACATGTAGTCGAACGGCCGCAGACCCACCGCGAACAGGCCACTCGCAGCTAAGTTACGAATACATCCTTCCAAACACGATGATCGACTTTAACAGGGTTGGTCAATTTCGATGGAATGAAAGCCTGTAAGAGTCTCACACCAATGTGCGCCATCCAAACTTTCGCAAAGGTCGCGGATAAAAGTTTAATCAACCTGTAACACTTCAACGCGTTGAAGTTGCCGGACGGTTTATGCTCGCATGTGACGGGGACATTTCGGTGAGGCAATTATATCTACGGCGTTGGAAAGCTTGGGGAGGCCTGTGATGGCGGGCACACACCTCAGAACTGCTCCTCCAACCCGCAGCCACCGCACTTGGGTAGACCGAAATTGCGCCATAGTGAAGCAGATCACTAACACTCTCACAGCTTACCTTCCAGCTGCAAGCGAGGACACAGCTGCTGTAGCAGCATGCACAAGTGCAACGGCAAGGACGGCTCCCCCTGGACTGCCGAGATGGCAGGCGGGCCCGTCCCAAGCAATATTAAATAGCTCACTTTTACTTTTGCAACCTGCTCAACAATACAAGTTGATCTTACGGGAGTTCCAGCTCTCAAACTAGTTGTTGACACGTCGCAGGACCTTGGCTGGAGGGTCTGGCCCAAGTCGGATCCTCCACACATCGTACATGTAAACGATAGTCCGTAGTTTGTCCTGTTTTTCCGTTGGAAAACCGTTCTCAATGGCTGTGGTGATCATGCCTTCAACAGCTTAACGGATCTCTTCATCAGGTGTACAACTCGCTCCAAAGTTGTCTTCAACTGATATTGGGTCGTCGTCGTCCACTGAGGTACGTTGAGCCAACTGCTCCAACTGCTGATCGATGCTGATGTCAAGATCGGTGAGGATGTCCTCGCCCAAGATTAATTCCTCTTCAACCTCATCGATCACTAACACTTCATACGGCTTGACCGGTCGTACAGGTCCAGCAGCTGTATACAGCATTATCTGCAGTAGAACGGAGCGACTTGCCAAAATCTTGTGCTTTCCGACCGTCTCACAGATGATCGGCGACGTCAGCATGGTGGTTTTCACAAGACCACCTAATTTCTTCAGCTCACTCAGCTTCCAAGCACTTACGATGCTCTTCTCCGCCCCAGTATCTGCGCAGTAGGGCATGGAGAGTCTCTCTTCAAGCACAATAGTCTTGTCATGCTTCGAGAGACAGTCCTTTATGCGCATTAACCTTCACGCATTGTTGTTAGCCCGGCTGTTATTGCGGCTCTCGTGCATCTTGCAGAGGAGCTCTTTGTTCTCATCGCTGGTCGCACTCGGGCAGTGAACTAGCCAATGGTCGTTTTTACATTTAAGGCAGCCACCAGTCGGAGGGTTACTCTTTTTTTGCGCAGGTGTCTTCTTCTTGCCATGTTTACTGCTCGTACTGCTGTCCCTTTTGGCCAGCTTACTGCCATGTTCGATCTTGCGGTACTTAGGTGGAGGCTGGCCGATGTTACTGTTGGGCGGTTTCTCTTTTTTCCTAGACTCACTCAAGTCTCGACCACGAGAGCGCTTATGCCGCTGAAAATCACGGTCTTGGTCGAAGGCTCTTTCGAGTATCAGCTTGAACAGCTCCTTCTCATCTTCCCTGGCCGTTCGCGCCTGGTACTTCACGATGGCAGTCACCTCCTCGCGAAGGTTGCGAGGCTCGAGTGATTTAACTAACAGCTTGCATTTGAGTCGCACACCTCCTTTTCCGGTGAAAAATGCCTGCCAACCTTGTTCATCGATGAACTCGCGACTTCGGACAAAAAATTGCATCCCTCTCTCCTTCACGTCACTTTCCCGCAGGTCCATGACGATATTTTCCTTAAAGAGGGCGGCGACCGTCGGAACAGAGTTGTTTTTGACCGAGGCAATGTGTAGTGGGATCCGAATGAACGCACTCACTAGAGAAGCTGGTGCTTCCTGAGAACTCTTGCTTGTATTGTAGTCTGCAAATTCAAGATTGAGGCTGGCAGTACCCTCGTCAGATACCGGTACCTACACTGCGCTAAGTAGCTATCATTCTAGAGCCTACCAACCTCTGAGTCTTATTCCACACCAGGACCGTCCTCGGTCGCCAGCCCGGTGAGTGGTCAGGTCGTGAAGACCGTCGCCCCACTACACCGCCCCACCAAGACTTGACCACGCGCATCGAAATGGCCTTCCCTTGGATTTGTTAACAATGTTGCACGAATGTATCAATAACCTGGTACACTGTACCAGCGACATAGGCGCTTCAACTTGAAATCCTAAAGTTCCTCCAACGTTACATGTAGTTGCACTTCGCTTGTCGCGGCCACGTACTGCTTCACCATCACTGAAATATCCTTGTACAGTGAACTCAGAGACTCCCAGGAGCCCTCAATTGGTTCCAAACCCTTCCATCCTACCAGTATCTCGTAACATCTCTTTGCGGAGTTCCACCGGTGCTTTTCCAGCTCAGCTACCGTTAGAATAATTCCATGAGCAGTCACGTGCTCACGGACCTCCTCTGTCACTTCAAAAGATGCATCCGCGTAGAACTTGAGGCATGAGGCATGTACGTCTGATTCCGCGCCAGTCACAAGGTGCTGCACGCTGAAAGAGTGTTCGTCCGCACCAACAATCTGATACGGGCCTATCATGTAACTAGAAGCTTGTCATTGTGTTTTTGATCCACCCGGGACCGCAACACAGTAGTCACCAATGTCAAAGTTTGCCACTCTGGCTCCTCTCTGCATTTTCTGATTTCGTTTTGTTTGTTCCGATCTTGCCACCTGCACTCTCTTGTACATTTCTTGCACCCTGGCTCGCAGCAGCGCCAGTTTAGCTTCTATATGTCTGCTAGTTGTACCCAACTCCAGGAACGTATTGTCCTAACTGTTGAATCCAAAGTCAAGCGGAGATGCAGCTGGTAGAACGCAGAACAACTCCACTGGTGCCTTGTTGGCTAGTGACGGGACCGGAGTGTGGTTTAAGTTTGACTGAACCACCGGAATAAAATGTACCCAGTCACGGATGTCTACCTTAGCTTCAACGCTCATAGCTCGAAGGACCTGGACAATGTCTCTGTTCACCCTTTCAATTGAACCATTTGTCCACGGGCTGTAAGCTACGGTAAAGCGTTGGCCACAGGTAAGACGTCTCGCCACCTCAGCAACCACTTGGTTCTTGAAGTGGGTACCTTGGTCACTTATCCATACCCGAGGCACGCCGTAGCGACTATGCCAGTCAAGGACCGCTTCAGCTGTAACCGCTGCTGTAGGCACAGCGCACGGCACGAGCTCGCAAAAATGGGTTGCATCATCCTTTAGCACCAGTAGGTACTGCGAAACACCAAAATATTCACCAAGATGTAGATAATCCCAGTGTAGTAACACGTTGCGTCTGTCCATTTTTGACCGGACCGCCGTCTCCCAGCATCTACCGGATGCACTGGCCCAGATTGGTCAGGGGACGTGGACAAGACTGAGTTTCTCACATAGGGGGATCAGGATTATTTCAGGATTCCTGACGCCGGAGCATCAGGATTACCTCAGAATTCCTGATGCCAAGCATCAGATCCTGATCCCCGACCACGTTGTGAACTCCTAAGAGGAGAAAGTGACATCAGGATCTCATGTCGATGGATGAGCTTCAGCTTCTCAAGATGGAATCAGGATCTGACGACACCTGATTTATACCCACTATCGTCGTTCCAAATTTCAAGTATAATCCGGACAAGATGTTAACGACCAGCCAGGCCGAACGACCGGATCTGCTCTGCACCAGAGCATCCCGCGTAATCACCTGATGTGTGACCTTCGCCGCGCTGTGCGCACTTCCAACCCATAGTGAAACCAAGTAGTTATGCATATGTCAGAACTTCAGGAAGCGGGAAGACTTTGGCCCCGCGAAGCGTTCGGAAGACTCAGTGGTGTACCTAGTGTCGTAGTGTAAGGTTCGGATAATACATTGGCCGACCTGCCTACCTCTAGTGTCCTATTGTTTTACGTGCTTCACCCGATCGACTGGACTTTAGTGCTTGGCCAGCGATCGCTTCGACTCTCAACCCCTCAAGATCCCGCTATCGGACGCGGCAAGCAACTCAAGGAAAGGAACCAACGCCATACAAGGCAACCTCAGGCCCAGGACCGAGTCCAGGCCACCCGATCGGAGTCGATCGACTCTAGTCCGATCGGATACTACTACCGGCAGTAGTGCGAAGATTTCCGCGCTGCTCCACCCCGTCCCCGCGTCTCGCCAGGACGGTCCAGACTTCACATACCTGCATCCTTCGGAGTCCCGAGAGAGCAGATCCAGCCCGCCGACGGGTACACAAGGTGAGAACAAGTTCAGCTGATCACGGATCATCGGGGGACCCCAGCTCTTCGACTGTTGGCCATTCAAAATTGCCGTCACTGAACGGCCGGATCCGCGGTCGGTCATTAGTCCGAGTAGCTGAGTCACCAGACTGGTCGTTATCACGCTGGCGGCGCAAAGTGACACGCTTCACTGCCACACTTGGTGCTGGTAGCGTTCCTGCCCAGCGAGAAATGTGGCGAGGCGGGTGAACGCCTTTTGCCGCCCAGGTGTATAGCTCGCGTGCGGGCGCGTCCAGATAATCTGTAACGGGGTTACACGGTGGTTACAGGTAACCTGGCTACATTGGTGTGGGTCACACTAAGTTGTGTGAACGCACATTAACAGAAAGGAGTTCTCAGTACTCAGTAGATAACAAGAGTCAGTACGTGGCCTCAGAGCCA
>AUWJ02012791.1:0-13846 GCA_000468175.2 Phytophthora cryptogea
CAGCCGTCGTCAGAGTCTTCTCTTGCTGCTCATGGTCCCACGTCGGCCGGGACGCCGATCATCCCTTCCAGTCGGCCGCCGAGTCATGCAGTAGTCTCGCTTCCGCTTTCCACGGCTCCAGAGTCGGTCGGAGACACTGGGCGTGCTTCGTCCGAGGTTTCGTCGCCCCCTACGTCACCACTCGGATCTTCGGGGGGCCCGTCCGAGCGTTCGGTCACTCTCATGCGTCGGCGTGTGTGGAGGGCTGTTCCAATTCGGTAATGGCGAGCACTTGGATGTCCTACAAGGGCAAGCGGAGATGACTGGTGTGTAGCAGTTCCCGCCCAAAACCCACCCCAAAACCTGTGTTCTCGAAATCTTGTCTAAGTCGATTGTATCGTTTGATTCGGGGGATATTTTCAGTAGTACCGGAAAGCAGAGCGCTTATTGTAGTCGCCGGCGTCCTTGGGGCGTAACTGACGCTGTTCACGGACCGCTCAAGCTGCTGGGCGATCGCGCGGACGCTAAAGCCTGCTTCGTGGAGGCAATTCATGCGGCCGCGTTATTCGTCGGAAAAGCTCCCATAGTAGAAATAGGGAGGAACAGGCGTTAACTATCATTCTGTACCATAATGAAATCAATTCATTTTTTGTCCCAAAATTTTGTGGCGGTGCAAATTCTAGTTAGTTGCATACAAGTTCTTCGGAATCTAGCTCAGCGTCGCAAGCCCCTTTCGCGCTATCTGATTGGTGGAACATATCTAAGTGGCATCGTCTAACTCGACCTAGAGGGGTGACCTCTATTTTAGAATTATTGTGGTCCTATAGAAGCTTGATATGTAGTTAAACAGTCTCTGAGGGCAACTGTCCTTCGTTTTTTTTGGGTCGTTGCCCGTCGAGTTGAGAGTTGGCTTTGGTGTTGCTGTTCGTTCGAGGTACGCTCTCATGCAGTTTTCCGTGGTGTTGATGGCTTTTTTGTTGTGGTCGCGTCTAACTCGACCTAGAAGCCGAGATACAGCCAAAATTAAGTGTCACAAAACTTATGTACTACTACCTAATGCAGCTGACGGTACTCACCTCCTGAAAGCAATATCACGTTGCAAAGGGTGACTGGATATTTTGCTGATTACGAAGTGCACCACATACATTCGGAGAATTGCAGCGAGAAGCTCAAGTGCGCACTCTCCCTCTCTCTCACAGCACTCGGTCAAGAATGGGCATGGAGCTGCACGTCCGCGCGTGCTCCGCTCGCAACCTTTTGGACAAACAAACGTTTGGGAAACAAGATCCTTTCTGTAAACTTTCGCTGCGTGGCAAGAGCTTCAAGACGCGAGTGCACGACAACGGACGTACGTTCAGCATCCTCCCTCCCTCCCCCTCTCTCTCTCTTGCTTCTCCTCCTCACGCTCTTTGTCTTCTTCCCTACTCTCTCTTCTGTGCCTGTAGATAAGACGCCAGTGTGGAACGAAGTCTTCGTCTTTGCTGTTGTAGACCCGCAACTGGACCAACTGGTGATTGAAGTCAAGGACAAGAACTTCACGTCCAGTTCCCTCATTGGAGAATGCCGACTGCCCGTCAGTATGTTCCTCAGTGGGGGTGTCGTGGACCAATGGTACACACTCAACAATGGCTCCAAACTGGCAGGAGAGATCAATCTGCGTGTACAGTACAAGGGACCAGGTGTCCAATCTTCGTCCGCTGCCCCCGTGGCATCCACTGAGAAGGCGCCCAAGCAGGCGACAGCTCAAGCGTATCCGTACCCGCAGCAGTCAGCGGCCCCCGCGTACTCGGCTCGACCGTATCCTGCTTCTAGTGCTGCTACGACTGCGGCGGTTGCTGCAGCTGCAGTTGCTGCCACTTCGACGCCGGCGTACCCTCCTCCTCAGCAGCAGCCGTACTACCAGCAGCCTCCCCCGCAGTATTCTCAGCCTCCACCGCCTCAGTACGCACAGCCACCTCCACCGCAGTATGCGCAACAGCCGTACTACCCCCCTCCTCCTCCGCAGCCAGCCTACGGCTACCCTCCGCCACCTCCAACCACAGTGGCGTACGCTGCTGGCCCTCCGGTGATGGTTGTGCAAGGCGGGTCTCAGTACGGCCACCACCACCATCACCACGGGTCTCCCCGTGGCTACGGAGGTGGCTACGGCGGCGGCTATGGCGGTGGAGGTGGCTATGGCGGTGGGAACCGTGGTGGCGGCATGAGCACAGGACAGATGGCTATGGGTGTTGGCGCCGGTGTCCTCGGCGGCATGCTACTTGGCGAAGCGCTGGAAGATGTCTTCGATTAAGCTGCAGGGAATCCCCATATAACTTCGCCTTGCCAGCTTAGTGAACATTTCTCCATTAGAAGTGGTTCGCTCCCCAGTGCTGGCGCAGGATTACATATGACGACGTCGTGACAAGAGGTAACGTCGAAATGAATAGCCATTGCGTGTTGTATTACTCATGTTTATCCTGCCTCACATTCAATGCGCTGGGATGAGTCGTGTTGACTATTTTTGTTGGTTTGTTTTTGCTTTTGTGTGTTGTTGCTCTCGTCAGAAGGAAGGTAGCGGTTCTCGATTCCATCATGGCGGAGCTGTCCCACTCGAGAGGCTCAGGCACCAATTCGCTTTCGCGTCAATTGCTTGGTCCTGTGCTGGAACATCCCTCTCCACAACGGAGACGTGATTATTTCGTGTCAGGCGACGACGATACTCCTGTTTCCCACAAGAGACCAAATCTTCAACGCAAGCTGCCGTTCCAGTATCGTGGAGACGTATTTGCTCAGCACGGCGAGTACACGGATGCGGGTCTCTACATGTCACGCCTACCAGCGTCTCGGAAAGAGAAGCAACCTCTGTCGGCGCGTGTGGGGATCAACTACAAGCATCACCCGGTTAAATTGGCGCCTGTCACCCCGACAAAGTCTGGATCACAGCAACAATCTGAAAGGGAAAGTGTGCCGGTATTGCTGTCGTCTCCATCGAAGACTGTTAATGGAAACTTGGCTAAGCCCAACAAGACCAAGAGCAACCGCAAGCGACAGTATGCTCTAGCCGTTGAGGCCATGGCAGCCAATCGGTCTCTTCATGCAGCACTACTTAGCGACAATGTTGTGCCTAGTCTTATGGCACTCTGTCGTTCCAAGGATGTGGTAACGCTGGCAGCTTGTGTAGCCACGTTGGGTCACCTGTCCTGTGAACCTGACGGTCGAGCTGTTCTCCTCGCGCACAATGCGCTGTCGTTGCTGTCGGCTCTGGCGCTCTCCTCGGCACACACACACGAAAAATTGTTACTACCCAACTGCGTCGGCACATTGGCCAACCTCACGATAGAGGATGGAAGTGAGAGTGTGTTTATCAAGGAGAAGGCGCTCGACTGCCTTGTGAAGCAGCGACGCACGTCGGCTTTAGCTGAGCGTGCTTGCACCTTTGCTATCTTCAACCTTTCGTGTCCACAGTACGCTTACCCTCGTGTGGATGATGCCGTTCATGCTCTCGCGGAGCACGGGAAGGATGCTCGCGATCGCGAGACGCTAAGTCGTGCTGTATACAACTTGGCATGCACACGGATGAATCACGTCAAGTTGGTGGAGCCCGAGGCTGCGTCACTGCTGCGAGTGCTTACTAATTGTCCTCAGAGTGAATCAGCGCGGCTCAATGCCCTTGCCTCACTATGGCACCTGGTGGAAAGTGGAGCGTGTCGACGTGCACTTGTTCGTACTGGAGAGTGCGTACGCGTCGTAGTGGAGGAATTACCTCGCTTGGGTCTTGCTGTTAGTGAGGAGTACGTGGTGTGCGCGTTGGCAACATTAATCTGCCTTACACGTGAGGCAAACGCCCGAGAGCTTATGGGTAACGCTGGGGCCCTGGACGCGCTTGCTGCTCTCGGCACAGGTGTCAAACGCCGCCCAGGGGTGCTGCTGTTGATTTATCGCTTGTTGGCAATTTTACTGTCGGCCCCTGAAAACATCCAGAGTGTAAGTGAAAGTGTCGTCCAGTTCCTGCTCGCGTATCATCACGATCTCCCAGGAGGCGGCAATGGTGCCTCAACTACTGCAGCATCTACAGCTGCAGCGATGTCACGCTACGTCCTCTTTGCGTTAGCGAGCATTTTATCGTGGAATGAGCCAGAGAAGTCTGACGTGATGGAGGCTGCACACTCACAAGGGAGACACAGTGCAGCTTCATCAGTTGTGCTGGAACTGGATGAATTACTGGATGAACCGCAGCTTCTGGAACAAATCTATCGGCATGTGGCATTTCCAGCATTTCCTGTTGATAGTCCTCAAGTACGTCTGCAGATGGTGCTTCTGTACAACTTGTCCTTCCGATACCCGAAATCGGACGTTGCAAGACTGGCTCATGAGCGGCTAAGCCAGGTTGGAGCTTGCTCCAAAGACCACCGCATCCTGACGTTGCTTGGTGGAAGCTTTTTTAGTCTGTGTCTGGAATACGAAGTGCATCATTTGCTTCTCACTGCTGCCAATGCTGCCACAGATGACAAAGGAGGTTTCTTGTTGCTGCGTTTAGCCCGAGATGGTGATATTGAAGCGCAAAGTATGTGCCTCAACACGGTGTGCATTCTTTTCGACGGTCGATCGCTGTCTCGGGACGAGCTGTTGCGGCTGATCGACCGAATATTTCCTGTCGTGGTTGAGATTTGTACTCGCAAAGGTGGAGCTAATCGTCATCAAAAGGGTGATGCGGATGGTATTGATCGCAGCTCTGGTCGAGCTGGACTGGAGGCAGCTTGTGCAGCTTGCTTAACCCGTTTTGCTGGTGTGGCAGAATATCGTCTCACAATGGTGGAGCATGGTCTTCTAGACGCTTTAGCACTACTGGCAGGGTCGGAGGAGGACGAAATACTACGGTTGTGCGTGCATACGTACGCTTTGTTATCCCAAGACAGGGCAGTGGGCACTACACTGCTACGAGGTGGCGTTATCAAGGCACTGACGTTGCTAGCCGCTGCTCCTGAGGAAGCCGTTCGCCGAGCATGCGCAGTTACTCTGTGTAATTTGTCAGCTGAAGTCGGACACGTCGAGGATTTGGTGAAGCTAGGGGCGCTCAGGGCATTGCTTGTGCTTTCTTGTGTCAAGTCGAATGACCCCGAGACACGGCGAGTATGCCTCAAAGCTGTGCTCAACCTTTTACGTGTTGCGAAGGCAGCAGCAATGCAACGTTTGTGTGACGATGGACTTCTCTGGGCTTTTGGTATTTTCACGGATGCAATGGAGCCCAGAGACTACGCCATCCTCTCGGATGCCTTCTGCGTGCTAGCACTGCATGCACCAGGGCGTGCTGGGCTTATTGCAAAGTCGAGTACAGTTGCGTCGCTCCTGCAAATACTTCGCTACAATGACGTTTGTTCCACCAAGGCTACCGTGCTCAAGGGGTTACTTAACTTGCTAGCAGACTCGGCGAGTGCAATGCTACTCTTGAAAATCGGTGTCCTGCCGTACCTCGTAGCGCTGATAGAAACCGAGAAAGAAACCGGGGTGTCCGGCATGGTAGCAGAACTTTTGGTGTTGATTTTCCAGAACTGTCCGGCTGATAGTGAAGCTGCGGCTGGAGCTTACACTGAGATCGCAACAATGCGTACTATCACGTACCTCATGCACGTCGCCGAACTGGAGGAACTGCATCGTGCGGATGACCGCTGCAATGTAACGAGCACCACAACTGCAAGCTGCGTCCAAAGCTGTGCAGTTTTACTGCATTTGTTGTCGCTGCACAACCTCACCCGGCCAGCGTTGTTAACGGTGTACCCGCCGTTAGGCACTGCACTTCCTGCTCTCCTGCTCCAAGCAAAAGGAAACTCACAGACGCTCCTTCTGAGGTGTCTGTACAACCTCACGTGTGATGACAACTTGCTAACTCACATTCCAATGGCCGTCGTCATTCCAGCACTGAAGGTGGCGTTAACAGCGGAGCAAGATTCGAAGTCTGTTAGTTCTGGGGTGAGTGCTGCAGAAGATGAACCGGAGACAGCGGGACTTTGTGCATGTATCCTGCGCAATATTTCGACCCCCGCTGACTGCCACATCGTGTTAATTTCCGAGCCTGCCACGACGCTGCTGTGCGATCTCTTCACCGTAGGTGGGAAACTTTGCCGTGAGAATGTGGCGCTGGCAACATGCAACCTCTTCCTTGGGTGCGTCAACTCGCATTTGCTTTTGTCCCGAGGAGTTCTCCCGCTCGTACTCTCCCTCTGTATGCTTGACTCCGTGCGGTCCCCTCAAGCTCATTCAATGTGCTCAGCGGTGCTGAGGAAGCTGGCCATTGCACCAGGAAACAGCCAGCTTCTACTTCGTGGTGGTGCTGTAAGGAGCCTTGTGCGACTCATGAGTGCGAATACCTCCATGTTCGTGAAAACAAATTGCGTTGCCACGTTCTGTTTGCTGGCACAAAAGCCCGGTGTCCCCGCTCTGTTGGCCACGCAAGGAGTATTGGTTTCCGTCTTGGAGTTTCTCGAGAGCCTCGAGCAGCAGCAGCAGGATTTGACGACGCTGGACCCGCGCGTCGAAAGTATGTGCGTCGATCTGCTCTCAACGTTGGCACAATTTACAAACGCCAACGACCCGCGTGAACGTCGCCTCTCGTCGCTTCTGTATCGGGTTATCGAGAAAGACGATGCCACTGTTGCCCCGCTGGCGCCCAAGACCCCTGCAATTGACGCTTGGCAAAATGATCGCAGCTTCCTCAATCGTGAGATTGGTGGAGCACTTCCACCAACGTCGATACTGTCGATACTCGTCTTGCCGCGCAATACTGAGCCAATTGTGCCTCATGCACCGAGAACCATTTCGTATCCTGGTTACGCCGTCGAGGTGAGTCCAAATGCAAGTTACATCGAGATGGGAACCATCGAGCCCAAGCTTCCTCCTGTTGACACGCTGGATGACGATCGGGTAGAAGCAGCTGCAGGTGGCGTGGAGGCCGTGGAGTTCACGCCAACACCAATGTTTCCCAAGATGCGCGATCCCTTTTCACCGCTGCCGCTCTTGCCACTCGCTACACTGATGGTATCTGCAACGACTCCAAGCCAGAGCAAGAGTCCGATGGGAACGAAGCCTTTGACTTCGAAGGTGGTTCCTCCGCTGCCACCACGACAATTTGAGAGCGGCTCGCGCACCACGAGCCCTAGCAACTCGAAGTAGTTGAAACCATCGACCAGGCAGGTGAAGCGTCACTAACGAACGGAGGGTCTGTGCAATGCAGCGACGAGCACCGACACCTACTGCAGCTGCATCGGTCGGGGCAGTGAAGCACTTGCGTGCGCAAGGATCTTCGCTCTACAAGCGCTCGACGCCGCAGCATTTGATACTCGTTTCGGCGAAAGGTGACGTGAAGGAGGCCCCGTATGAACGTGTCAGCGAGGCTTTCGGCGTTGAGAACCACCCGCACATGCTGCACGCACTGGAAGAAGGCGAGCCCGTGTTGCGCCATCGCGTGTTGGAGGCTCTCGCTTCTGTGCTTACAGTGCCGCAAGAACTGGTCTTGTCCATCAAGCATGGCGCTCTGGAGCTTGTCGAGGGCGGCATCACTGTCGGCGTCAATGAAGACGGCTCCGTTTCCACACAATTAAGCGAGAGTGAAATCGAGTTGCAGGAGCTTTCAGCACGTGTACTGAGCGTCATAGCCGAGTCCCCTTGCGGACACGTCGAGCTGCTAAAGGGCGAGACGATCACGCGAATCAAGCCCATCTTCGCCGCAGCTCCCAACAAGCGTACGTGGCAGCACCTGTACGACGCACTGCTGCAGCTCTCGGGGTCCTTTTCGGGCGCTCGACAACTCACTAGTGTCGGCTACCTCCCGCTCGTGCTGGAGCAGCTCAAAGGATGCCGTTTGAACGACGCGCTTCGGATCCGCGCTCTGAAACTGCTCAAGAACTTGGTGAACGACGGCGTAGACGCCACGACGTTCCGTGCGCTGGAGTTGGGGGCCGTAGCCCAGAGTGCCAAGCGACTGCACTCTCCGAACTTTGAGGTGCGAGCAGCTGCGTGTGATGCATTGGGGGCTATGGGGTTCACCGACAAAGCTCGCAAGGCGGTGGTAGAGCACGGAGGCGTCGTCCCGCGTCTGTGTACGCTGCTGACGGACGCGCAGTGGCAAGTGGCGTCTTCCAGCGCTGGAGCGCTCATGAGTCTGGCAGTAAACGACGAAATCAAGCGGCAGATTGTGGCGAACGAGGGGCTGGCCCCTGTGAATCAGTTGCTGCAGGCCAACAAAGTGGCGCTGCAGCTGCACGCGAGCAAACTGGTGGCGGTGATCACAGCGCTTCCGGCTGCGAGGCGCGTACTGGACGTGCCGGCCACGACGTTGAGACTTCGCACGCTCACGCAGGACGAGAATCCGCTGCTGGCCAAGAGCGCCAAGGTGGCGTTGGCTGCTGTGCAGTGGCGAGCTTGAACTTGATTGCCGAATGACGTCAGATGGCTACGTTTTCTGCATTGAGAAAGGTACTTCAATGTGGTGCACACCACGTAGAGGAGATGTAGGCGGGGTGACATCTAACAAATCATACGTTAATCAAGTGAACTATCCCGCTCTGTTACAATAGGGAGTGATTTTCTCCCGCCCCCTCCTGACCCACTCAGCAAAACTCAGCTAAAGGCTCAGCCTCCAGTCTCCTCCAGTCTCCTGTAGTAACCATGGTGCGTGTGTCTGTCTGCCTCTCCTGTAGTACACAGCCAGTTGCAGTGCATAGCTGACGCCTCTCTCCCTCCCTCTCTTCCCCTCCCGCCTCCTCCTCCCCTCAGTCTTCCGGTGTCGGTGTCGATGATGAAGTCATCACGCAGTTCAACGACTTCAAGCTCAAGCGCGCGCCGCACGACTTCCGTTACTTCATCTACAAGATTGTGGACGACTCGGAGATTGTGATTGAGTCGACGGGCCCCAGCTCTGAGTCGTACCAGGACATGGCCGACAAGTTGGCGCAGATCACGAACGACTGCCGATACGCTCTGGTGGACTTGGACCTGACGACGAAGGACGGCCGCCCCACGAGCAAGATCGTCTTCCTCTCGTGGTACGTGGCTGTAAACTCACTCGTGTTGCTATTGGAGTTGTCCACTTAACTGTTGCTGTTGTTGCTGGTCGTAGGTCGCCCGACACGGCGCGTATCAAGTCGAAGATGCTGTACGCGTCCTCCAAGGAGGCCATCAAGCGCGTGCTCATGGGAGTGGGCATCCACCTCACGGCCACGGACGCTTCGGAGCTGTCGCTCGAGTCCATTGAGGACGGCGTGGCCAAGTTCCTGTAGACGAGTTGATCCAGTCAGTCGGTTATGCTTTGGTAGATTTGATTCGCCTCATCCCCCGTCGTGCGAAGTGATGCTCGAGTAATTCCAGCAGTCTGCATTTCCATCGACCTCTTGTCTCTCTTCCATTCCCACAAAGTCTCCATTGCAGGTGTGTCCCAAGCCATTTGCAGCCAAGATACACACAGCGCAAACAATGTGGCGACCGCCGTCGAGTTGTAGCGACAGCCACGTGCTAGCGCTACAACCAGCAGACCGCGTGGCTTTGCTTCGACCACCCAAATGATACACAACTTACACCAAACCTACACCACAGGCACTCAACCGGGGGAGCTCTTCGCTTCCGCAATCCCCACTTCTCTGACACTAAAGAAAAAGAACTCGATCCAACATGAAGGTGCTTGTCAACGTCTTCACGCTGCTGCTTCTCTCGCCTCTCTGTGTTTCTGCCAGCGCCGTAGAAACCGCCAGCGACTCTGCCGTCTCTCCCTCTGCTCAGATCGCAGGTCTCTGTCTCCTATTCACCGCCAGCGTCTTCCTCTTGTCTGTCTATTTGCTGCCTCATTGGCTCTTGCGCTTGGTCGAGTGGAATTCGCATCCTTCCGTGCTCTGGAGCGTCCGCACCAATGCGCGCGTGTGCTCCCTCACCATTGACGACGCGCCGTCACCTTCCACACCTGCGATCCTCGATATCCTGCGAGAACACAAGGTCCAAGCCACGTTCTTCATCATCTCCGGCCACATCCCAGGCAACGAGGAAGTGCTGCGTCGCATTGTGCGCGAGGGCCACACGCTGGCCAATCACCTCACAGAAGACCGGGCCAGCATCTTGGACGAGCTGCATGTCTTTGAGCAGAAGCTGCAGGAGTGCGATCGAGCCATTTGTGAGTTCCAACCAGCGACGGAGGAGACAACGACGTCGTCCGAGCCATTGGAGACGCAGCAGTTGCTGCTTGAAGAGAAGAAACCGGACGCTGTTCGGCCAGTGATGGACTCCAAGGGGAAAACAAAGGAAGACGCTGTACGACAGAGAAGCAAGTGGATGCGTCCGGCGTCTGGCTGGTTCTCGACGCCCATGCGAGAGATTACAGAGCGTCATGGCTACCGGATCTGTTTGGGGAGTGTATACCCTCACGACGCTCAGATCCGCTCAGAGACGATGAACTCGATGCATCTGAGAGCACGCACAGACTGCGGTTCAGTGATCATTGTGCACGATCGTTCGTGGACGATTGGAGTTTTGCGAACGGCGCTGCCGGTGCTTACGCGAAAGTTTTCTTTCGTGAGTTTGGACGAACTTGTGTCGTACAATGAACGCAAGCCAGCAAAAGTAACGATCTAAACGTTGTGGATGCACATTTCATCTTTAAGAACTATCTGCAGTTATATGAAGGCGTCGGGTGGGATTTCTCGATGCATCTCCAGTTCCAAAGCTGCTTCACTCAACTCGAGAGCTGGGTTTGCGTATTCAAACGAAAACTGCGTATGCTGGGCTAGCATAAATTTGCGGAAGAGCTGCATGAAACACCATTACACAAACCCCAGTAAGTGTCAAGTTACTGCGTCCAACTGCAGGGCCTAATTACCTGGGTGTGGAAGCACTGGCGGAAGAAGTCGCGACATCCGAGCTCGGTGTGGGCATCCAAGAAGGAATCAACTTCAAACAGAAGAAACTCCTCTGTACGAGCTGATGTCGACTGGGTGTCCACTGCAAAATTCTGATGAAGCGAGCAGAAGTAGTACACTACATCACCGAATAGAGCCTCGAGGAACCACGACACGGCTAGGCGTGCTCGATCATCTAGAGATAGAGTTGGCAGCACGGGCCGAGCCTCAAGTACGTCACTTATGAAGCTTGGCGTTTTACTTGGGCCAAAGAGATGAGAGTCCGCTTGTGTGATGTGCGAGCTGTTGAGTGCCGCACTTAGCATACTTTCTAGCGATCGAAGAAGTGACTCTGTAAACGAATGAAATCCATCGACAATCATTAGCACTTGCTGTCATTTGCACTTGGTGCGTGCATGAAACCAAAATATAACTTACGAGGTAGTTCAGGAATCTCCACTTTCTCAGGGACGTATATGTCGTCCGAATCGATGTCAACAATAAGTGCCGATGTTTGCAGCAGTTCGGCTGGATATTCGCTTGGCCCTGCGGTTGCTGGAGTTTGAAGATAAAGAGGAACCTTGTGGGTGGTGTAAATGCTGTTCCCTGGAATGTGACAAAGTGTTGTTAGCGTCGTCAGTATGATTGATGTCACCAAAGCTCATAAGGCTTACGGATCCGGAATCGCTGATCCAAACCAGAATCTTTCTTTTGGTAAACGAGCATTCCTTCCAAACCGAGAAAGAATGGCGATGCATGCATGTTCGAGAACAGACCAGCATCGCGCAAGTCTGAAGACGTAGCCACTGGACAGTACGGTAGATAGAAATGCTACATGAAACTCATAAAAACCATAAGAAAAGGAAATCGCAACGAAGACAACCATTATAACACAAACCGTCCACTCAAATGGCTTGAGCAGTTCTCTGGTTGCCTCCGCAACCGTGACAAGCGCTGTAGAGTGCTCGGACACCAAGATAATAGATTTGCCAACAAGCACAGATGCCACGATGCTAATGAACGTCTAAAAAAACCGTTAATAGTTTCCAAACCGAGTCCTTGCAAAAGCACAACGTACCTGAGAGCTAATCTCCTTGAACACAGCACTCAATGGCAAGTCCACCGAGCAGAAATTTGATTCCAAGCAAAATCCACCATACTTGGCACTCAAAGGATACTGATCCCTGGTTGTACGCTGGGAGTACACTGTGGAAACTATTTCGGAGACCTTGGCTTCTGTCATATTGCCCTACAATCGTTGGAATGAGGAACAATATCAAAGACATTAAATGAACAGTACCATTCGCGTGGTGTTCATCGATTGAGTCGTACCGTTCCGCTTGATGCTAATTGTATCAGCAACTTGCGGCTTTTCTTGTGCATTGGCTCAGTAGTTAGCACAGCGATAAACTGTGGGCAATACTGTAAGGCGATTGACGGTCTCTTATCGGCAGTATTGATCGGACTGGACATGAGCTCATTTGCTGGGGACGCACTTGATTTTTCTGTTGGGGCTGGCTTCTCTTCCCACAAAGTGAGGCAAACACCAAACAAATACCGAGAAGCCATCTTTTCACCTATAACGTGCGCTTCATCATCGTTGTCGTTGGGGATAACGAAATCATGAAATGAAGGTTTCGGGGCTATGACAAGCAGAAATGAAAACAGTGTTGGAAAAAAGTGGGTGTTGGGAACCATGGTGAAAAGATTGCGTACCTGTTACTTGTGAAATACGATCTGATGACGTTAGAGAATCCCCGCTGAAGGCTGTAACAACATTCCTCATCCAGTAGTTCTGTAGCGAGGAGTGCGCACGTAAGTCCATCTCCACATCATACCGTTCGTTCATTTTCAATACATACCAGTTGCGCGCGATGTGTTTCCGTTGAAGCCTCTTTTGAGTCTCCAGTACAGAACAACTCGTAAATAATTTGTTTGTTTCCTTCAACAGAGTTACCGAAAGTTTCTGCTGAAGCAAAAGAGATGCTATGAACTCGGCACGGCAGTAGCTCTGGAACTATGAGCAGACGGTCGTATCTGCGACGGGTGCCTTCGGCTCCTTGGCCCCACAGATTGGGCGGCCCCAGCTGCGTAATGGGGACAAGCACAGCGTTGGCTTTGAGCTGCGCTTCACTTTTTCTTGTAGACAGTTTCGGTATGGTCTCGCTTTGCCGTTCCTGGCGAATTGTAGCACTTTTCTTCACTGTCGCCTGTACATGCTCGCTGAGCCGTCGCAGTTGCTGGTCGGTCTCGAGATCTTCCGTTTCCACTACTAACATCACGTACAAGCTGGACGCGCGGAACTTCGGGTAGATTTCCGTTTGCAACCACTCCCAGACGCAATCTTGCGCTGCGCGAAATAGATTCGCATAGCGTGGTGGAGAGAATGGCTCGCTCTGTAGTTTCATAATCTGCTGCAACGTGGCTCGTCGCACCGTCTCCGGTACGCGAGTAGCTGCACAACTTGCTCCTTCCCCTCCCTCCGTCTCGCCAACTAAAAACCTGTTAAACACGTGACGTACATGACGCTGCACCTCTTCAAACAAAGCCACAGAGAACAGCGTCGTCTGGATCAGAGGTAGAAACCTCGTCTGCACGTGCACCCAGAAGCGTAAATTGCCTTCTTCTCCTGGCACCTCTTGAGCCAGGAACTTCATGAGGAACTGGGTGCGTCTTGCATCCACTAGCACCTCTGCAAGTGGCAGTTCCCGTCTCAATCTGAGGGCGTCACACAGTTCCGTGTACTCTTTGCTGCGTAGGAATTGGGGGAAGGCGTCGCGCGTCATGAGCTCCCGAACGAGCGTCTCCACTCCATTGAACAGATCCAAAGGGCAGAAACCTGCAGCCACAGCATCCAGCACTCGACCACGAAGAGGTTCTGCAGCTGGAGGTAATAGTAATTGATTGGTGGACTCCACTTGCTGCAGGTACGAAGCCACGATGTCCTTGGCCTGCGTAGAATAATAATAATTATTAATTTGTTTAGGTATTTTAGGATATAAGTTATATATATA
>AUWJ02012880.1:0-18886 GCA_000468175.2 Phytophthora cryptogea
GTGCCACATAACGTGTGCACCACACTCAGGTATGTAACGCACACCAGTTTGCGTGACCCGTTACATGGTGCGTCACAGACCAGCCAGCTTTCCGTTCTGCTGTAGCTGGGGCAAGCTGGATATATACCCTGCACTACAGTTATACAGAACTCGAAGTCGTACAAATTGAGAGGGGGATCAGTCGACTTGAAACCCGCTGGTAGTTTTGAGCCGGTTGTTCAACGCACTAAGGAAACAGCCGCCAGCTCGAAAGCCAACGACCTTTCTCTTCAGCACAACAAGAGCAGCCCGACCGCCGGGCCGCATCCGGTCCCCGAAAGGCCCAGACGCCGCCCAGCGTAGACCGCCACAAGTTCTCCAAAAAAGTTTCCGTCTGTCATGTTAACGCGAACGAGCATTAAAGACAACAATTTTGGATGCTTGGTGTTCGTGATAGCGGTAGAGTCTTTCCACTCGGCAATGGTCGAGTGATAAACTTTAATACTGTTGAGCTGGTTGAATTAATTTAAAAGATCTGGGACAACAAGCAAAGGACAATGCTTAATGACCATCATGACGGAAGTAGAAGTCAAATTCGCTTCATTTTCATGAACCTCGTCTAGCTGGCCAGATATTTTCAAACGATCACAATTGAGCGATACTAGGAAGCAATACGGCTTTGACACCGCCCATGGCCGCACCTGTAATGTACACTGCTCCAGTGCAGGCTGTACTGACGCGTGAATGTGAAAACCGAGCACAGTAAATCCCCAAACTAAAAACAGGATATGAATGCCATGCATTCCGTCGTCGAGACTTGTTTTCTGCGCCTACTCCTTCTGCAAGAGTGCGTACGCCGCGTTATACCCCCCAGTAACCAAGTGAACACCGAAGAGTATAACCCACCACGCGACAAAGGAACGGACACGACAACAATCTCTTCCGAGGAAGACAACGGTTCATTATCAGAAGTACCAGGTACAGAAAGCCCAAGTGTCTTCAAGCCAAAATAGGAAATAATACCGCAACACTGACCTAACTCCAAATTACCTACGTATTATTCAAATTAATCTGCGTTTTGTGATACATAAATATTTTGTGCTCCTTTTTTTTCTTAGGGACTAAACCTTTCCTGCGTGTATCATGGCTTCCCACCAGGTGTTGCTCCATGTGAGTCCATGCGTTTTATTCACGCGGATTGTGCCACAATTGAAGAAGAAAGGCTGGCAGATCACACGCGGTCGAGGTCTGGAAGAGGGAGATCGCATTTACTTACCAGGCTGCAAAACTAAAAGAGTTCAGGCGATTGCTGTTACGATGAATACGACGCCAATGAACTACTGTTGAATTATGTGTTCCACAATGGTAATATATTTATATTTTCGGAATAAGAATTTTGGGATACACATATATCATGTATGGGTATCCCAAAATTCTTTCTGTATGATACATGTATTTACTGATAGACGATATGTGTATGACCAGAAATTTTGCTGCCGGAGCAAATTTGGATGCCCCACGAGCTGCTGCACCAACACCACAGTCAACTGAGATGAGTAACGTGAATGCTCCGCAGTCGAAGAAAAAAATTGAAGTAAAGAGAACCAAGTCCAAGACAAAAAAGGTGAGGCGGAAGGAGAAATCTGGGCATGAGGAAGGAAGAACTGTAAAACAGCAGAAGAAGGCACAACACCAGAATTCAAGTGTTGACGTGGAAGACGGAACGAGTGAAACCAGACGTACTGTCAAGCCCGAAGTGAACGTTGAAAACGAGGGACGAAATTGCTCTGCTGATGAGTGTGGGCTGCGGCTATTGCGAGATCTGAAGCTGCGCATGCTGGATTTTGCGACGTTGGCGAATCGTCGTTGCAGAGAATTCAGAGATGCTGCTACTGTGCAAACACCAGCGAGCAGAACTAAAGAGTTGGCTGCAATCGTGACAGATATTGAAAGCTCTTTCAACTGCGAGGTCGTGGATGTGATCGGCTGGATTCAAAGTAACTCGCCATTGTCGACTTTGATAAATCACCCAAGCGTTTAACTCCCACGTTTTGAAGGCGACAGTGACGGAATGAAAAGGCTGTTAAGTGACATCAAGATTTTCACGCAGCAGCTCGTGGTTGTCGTACGTCGCTATCGACGATCGATTTGTTCGGCCGGTCTTGAGACGACTACACAATCTCGTCCGCATGGTTTTGGTGGTCAATCTACTGTATATGAAAGCTTGGCATCGGATATTGGTCTCCTTCAGGACGATCTCAACGGCGGCATCAGCGAGTTGGTTGCGCTAACCGAGATGCATTCGACTGAGATAAGCGGGACAGAAGACACGGTAAACTATTTTGTCTAGTCACGATTCAGAAGCAAGAGTGCTAACCTGTTGTTTTCGTATATTCACGCAGAATGAGAACGAGAGCGAAGAAACTGACACAGATGATGACGTGAGTTGACTACACCTTACAGTAGGTGCTAGCAATGTGGGAGTGCGAACAATGGCGCTGCAAAGGACAACTTGCAAACTTACACAACAAGTACTATACCTCCTTCTATGTTGTGCCTGATAAATTTATCACTGTCCGTTATTTGCAGTAAGAAGGATAGAGTGAAGGTCATGGTTCATTTTCCACGGGTGTCCGCCCATAACTACTCTCAACTCAAGCTCATTTGTCAAATTCTGGCATCGCGCACAAACAGTCGAGTCAACAGACCCAATGGATTCAAAAACTGAAAAGGATACCCCTCACACATCGATGGGGAGGGATATCTGGGCTGTCGAAGGCATCGCCCATTCCATCCTCTTCTTTCTGGACCTGCCAAGTTTCGATGCTCTCCTGACTGTTTTTCAGGCAATGCCAGAGTGCTTGGGTTACCTTCAGGACGCAAAACTTTGGACCAACCTGTCCAAACTTCATTTCGGGGGCCCACGAGACCGGGAGCTTGGCATCGATGACAGGGTTGTTCGAGACCGCAACTGGGACTGGACGAGTCGTGAACAAGCGTGCATTGAGCTCCAACAGTTTCTACAATCTTCAGACGACCAAGCAAGCTTCAACGAGACTGTGATGGTCACGGCAGGCGATATCGAGACCATTGAAAACGTCAACAATACACCTTTGGACGGAATCGCTTTCCCAACTGGACCGTCGCTGACGAATCCTTACACCGGGGCTGCTGGCGTTGTCTTTCGTCGTGCGGGCCGTGGTCTGGACAAGTTCGTGAACAGCCAGTCTTTTCGCGATGGGCTTCCCAATGGATCACAATGGCTGTCGTCGGGCTCTGCTATTACCACACCAGGCTTTGACGCGGGAGTAAAAACATTGATCCACTGCGTCGGACCCAGCGTTGGCATGGTGGATTGTTACGAGCTGCTAGCTCGCACGTACGAGGAAGCACTACACGCTGTGCTGCGTGAAGAACTTCAAAGCGTTGCCGTGGTGTCTGTGTCCACGGGGAACCTTGGAGTTCCGTGCGTGAAAGGGGCCCAGGTGGCCCTGCGTACGATCCAAAAGTTCATTGCCAAGGGTAACTGGCGTGGCAAGCTGGCGATCGTGTGCAACGATGAACACGTTCTCAAGGCCTTCAACAACGGAAAAACCGCTGTGTTGAACGACTTCAATACAGTCCCGCCACTTCCAGCCGTCGATTCTGCTAACCGCCGGTTCTCGTGATGAATACTGCAAACAACGCGCGCGAGTCAATCTCACAACCTGGGCGCAGTTCACAATCTACAAAAGTTCACCTCGTTTATAACTTGATACGGTCATCCCAAAATCACTGACATTGATACTTTCACCGTGCTAATTGCAGTCCCGCAATTGCAAAGCCTCAACCAACTCGTGGTGTACGATAATTTCCGCACCACGATTGAAAATACAACCCTACCCGGTAGCGCTCCAACCCGACGTGCCACCTACCTTTGTCCGTTAACCCACCATAATTTGAATATACCAGCCAAACAAACGAGCACATGAGAGATAAATACATGCATCGATATTCCCAATTCCCAACTACGGCATGAGCCGCACACTTGCGCTGCCCAACCCGGTCCCATAGCTGCCCCCAACCTGCGCCGCCTCCAAGCTTGTATACGGTGTGATGTCGAAGTCATACATAGCAATTGGAATGTGCTCGATGGTCTGCACCGCCGTGAGAATGTGCAGCAGCGCGTTCTGCAGCGCCGCCTCTGTCTCCCCAGCACACAATTCCCTCTCCTCTACACAACAACAGCAAACACCATCAGCACCTTCTCTCCATTGCGCGTTGCAGCTCCTCCTCACCTTGTGACGCAGCGGGCGACGACGTGACCGTCACTGGCAGAATCCACTTCTCGAACACCATCTTCTCCTCGTTGGACATCAATCCGAACAGCGCCTTCTTCACTTTCCTCTCAAAGAACGTAACCACAACGTACCCCCCAGCTCCTCGGATGTTGCTGCTCGCCCCCATGGGCTGTCCATACGGCGTCATGCTGCTGCCTCCCATTAAGTAGCTGCTATTTATAGCCGCTCCACTGCCCATCACCACGGCCTCCTCGAAACTCCGCACTGCGTGGTCCACTTTACGACTCACGTCCCCCACTGCACACAAAGCGTACGTAATATTGGGGAAGGCTTGGCAAGTGGCTTCACTGGGGCGGACGGGGCCAGGGGCGCGAGTGAACAGAATCGTGTGCAATAGACACGTCACGGCGTCCCCCACATCCTCTGCAGCCACGGGAATCTCGTCCAGAAGATGCTCCTTCCACGACAGGGCGGAGGGACCTCCGGTAGGCCCCAGACTGCCCCCTCCAGCGCTCGCACTTGTGCCCAACATGGAGAAATTCTCAGATTGGGGTGTTGCTGTCACTCGAGCGAGGATGTAGCCATGTTGAGAGATGGCTACATCTTTAAATACTGGTTATTTTTGGAACGTCAACGTCCTCAGTACATTGCATCTGCATTTAGATTCTTTTCGTGGACATTTCATCATTCACTGACTGAGAGTGAGGAAGAGAAATAATGAGCCCCGTGAAGCCCAAAGGTTCGTTGTCGTCGCCTCAGTATGTGGACTTGTCACCCTGGAGCTATGCAATGTGGTGGTTCATCCTGTTTGCGGTTCATGCGGTCACGGGCGCGTACAATGCAGCGAACGCCATGTTTTACTACGAATTGCATGAGACGTATTTGAATGCGTGCCTCGAGTACTCTGGAATCGGCATGTTGGCGAAAGACCATCGCGTCATTGCCAACGTGAATGTCGTGTTGGCGGCTTTCCACGGCGCGTGCATGCTGTCCATGATCAGTGCATCAATGTGGCGACGCGAACTGGCCTACTCACCTTTCGATCAAGAAGGCACACACAGCACCAGATCGGGTAGAAGGAAGTCGTCGAACAAAGCGCTGGTGGGTCCGACAGCAGATGATCGATTCGATTCTCGACTGATTTTTCGGCTAGAGTTCGAACTACGCAATTGTACTCTGACGTTTGGGGCCGACAAGGATTTCTTGGGGTTAATGGCAGCAAATTCCATGGCATTTTAGTTGCTCGTGAGCTGCTGGAGATGGTGCTTCAAACGGTGCAGGCTTATCGGATGAGTTGGTACCTGCCGCGGATGCTGCTAAATCGACACTACTGGTGCTGAATTGTTGGTCGTCTGTAGTCATTTACTCGCTGCTATATCGACGGAACGAGGCTCGCAGAAGGTTCACGTGCCTGTTGTGTGACTGCATCTTGGATCTTATATCCTGTGTGGGCATACCGCTTATAATTGTCCTGAGCTACATCGATGAGTATGATCCGAGCCTTACTGGCTTTGACATGGAAAAATGGTACGATGACGAATGGTCTGCACACACGTTTAACGAATTTCAGATGGTTGTGGTGGTATCGTGGTCTGACTTGGCGAGTCGAGCTGTTTTCTCAATTGGACTGATACTAACTACGACAAATTTAAAAGAGCTTTTACGCAAAACTCCGCCTAAACGACGCATTGTTGCTACTGCTGACAGCATTAGAATCCCGGATAAAAAGCCAGATTACAAGGCTGTTGGGCCATTACTACCGATATCGGAAAGTCTGACTCGCGATCCTGTTACAGCAAATAAGTATGGTCAGAGCTATGATCAATCGGGGATTCAAAATCTTTTCAGTCGCTTCATGCTGCGCATCGTTCATGTTTTATTTGGTGTATGGGGTGTGGCGGTGCTTGCCTTGCACATTCAAGCTTCATTGCTATACAGCGACTCTCAATGTGTGCTACAAGTGCGTCCCTGGGCAGTGTCAGAACCGTCTTGTTACCTCGCTGTTCTCGATTGCTATCATCTTGGAATCGAAGGAAGAAGAGGCGAAATCGAAAGACTGTATAGTGAGTTTGACAGGTCTAGCGTTGTCACGTTGGTCATGCGTCACTGTCCGTATCTCGAGGTCCCCGACGTGATCGGATATTTCCACAAAACTACAGGCATCAAGGTATACAACTCAACCATAATGAGTTGGGAAAATTCTGCTGCCATCACAAACACGAACCACCCAGAACTAATTTGGTTTTACTTACTCCGCGTAAATATGACGGGTGGTGTACTTCCTGCTGGTGCGCAGTCCACTGACTTCCCAGCAAAATTGTACGACATTGAGTTCTGCTACACTAACCTGCGCGAGCTGCCTGACGACCTGGACGCCAAATGGATGATTGGGACATCTATCTACATTGAATTCAGCCAACTAACAACAGTACCGTACCGGTACTGTTGTTACTACCGGTCACTCTTACTCGACTGGACCCGTACTACCTCGCACTAACGGGCAACCCCATCAGTGAACTCCCACCCGAGTTATTCGAAGTCCCAGACTTATTTCATTTAGGACTCGGCAATACCAGCATCACCGAGCTGCCTCACAATGTCACGAATCTCTCTCCGATACTTTCATTCATCCATTTGACCAACACGAACATTTCCTTGCTTTGGTCATGGATAGATCCGCTAGTGGAGAAAAGCTTGGGCATGGAGGCTCCGCTGAAAATGGGAGGCTCGACGTATTGTGCCGATCGTGAAAAAATCACAACTGGCGAAACTAATTCTTTCAGCATGTTGCCAATAAATGCATTCTCGTCGATGCTAATGAATGCATCGGAAGCAAATCGAGACGTTATTTTGAAGTCTGTTAACTGCGATATGATGTTTTCAAGAACATTTTACCCCATTCTGTTTGAAGATCTGCACAGTGGTTTAGCCCTGTAGTCATAAATTGATACCAAAGTTTAACATTTTGATCACTCGAGGATGGAAACGCTGCAGTGGGCTCCATCGCGAAGACGGCGGACAGGTGGGGAACAACAAGCTGTTGGAGAGCAAGGGACTGTTGAGAAATCGCCAGAAGATATCCAGAAAATAAAACTACCACCATTAAAAAGGAAGAAGAAAACGCGTCCAAAGGAGCAATTGAAGGGATTGCAACATTTTGTGACAGCTACCAAGAAAGCCTTCGAGGCCCTAAAGACAAAGACCAATCTGGACAAACTTGCAGCAGCAGCTTTCCAAAGTTGTGGTCCAGAGACGAAACAAATGTTGCTTTTGGTCCAAAAGCGCGGTAAAATCGACGAAACTACTGCTCGTTTGTACCGGGATACGACAGTTCGTTTGGGGATTTTGTTGTCCGAGAATGAAGCTGGGGAAATGCTGCAACCGAAACTGATAACTCCAATCATGAACCAACTGGGAAATATTTTGCAGATCTCAATCACCAGCAAGAGGACCTCGAAAGCTCTTTCGGACCCAGTTTTGCAGTCTACCTGGCTTGATCTCCGGAATTTCGTCAAAAATGAATGTGGTGATAATTTCCTGCTCAGAATGCAGCGATTTGTGAAGGCAACCCAGGAGCAGAACAAGAAAAGGCTCGCTGAAAATTTTGTTGAAAAACTTTACTGAGGAAATGGTGTCGCACAGAAGTGCTGAAACGAACGAGTCTCCATTGAGGTTGGAAAAGAAGTGGGAGATTTTTGCTCAGGTTGGAGAAGTGCTGGCTGATTGGATCGGAAGCCCAACATCGCTCACGAAGGGCGAAAACAAGAAATTGAGGGCTATGTTCCTTGAGCTGAAAAGATTCGATACGATATTTCCTGATCGAGTACCGACATACCTTTTTCAGTAAGTTGTACTAAAAGATGTGCGTTGGGTTGTTTAGCTAATTCATTGTGTTTGATTCGTAGAATTGCAAGTCTGCAAGATAACCTGTGCAGATCCCAGCAGCAGTACGGAAAAGAAATGAGAGCGCTGAACATGTTTCCGAAGAAACAGACAAGAAATCTCCAGCTTGTGTGAACCAGCCTCTTTGATTCACGGCGCATCAAGCGCAAAAATCTTAATAGTCGAGCACATTGACCAGTGGTCAGTAGCACACGTATCGCGCGCTTCTCCTCTGAACGCGAGATCCAGCGGTTGTTCTCCCTTTGCAAGTCTAGCCCAGTGATGGTAAAAAAATCAAAACGGCAGATTGTATTTCCCAGAACGCTGTTGAACTCGTCTGTAAGCCCGTTTTCAACAGTGAACAACTGCATTTAACTTTGAGTTTGAATTTTAAATTACGATCATTCCTTGCATGGGCTCGACACGGCGGTGTCCTCAAACTCCATCGTATCTCCAGATAATAAAGTCTTCGTCTCGACTTGTGCGTTGCATTCGAGCAAATCGACACCAATCATTAAATCGATAGTCCCAAGTCGCGACTTCAAAAGTGCAACCCGTAACTTGCCTAGGGTAGTTGGTGACAAGCCACTGAACCAACCCCCAGCTTGGACGTTGAAAACTAGAGTCAGTACCCAGTACCGGGATGTCTACACCATTCGAGTGCAAATACATGACCGCGTTGAATCTAGACCGTAGTATGGCCGTTTTCATTGCAAGACTCGTATCAACTTCGCTTCGGTTTTCGAAAAGCCAAACCATAGTCTCAAAATGTCCACTAGCCGCTACTTTGGATAAAGCATTTGGTGTGCAGCCTTGGTCATGGTGTGTGTGAAGCCACTTTACAACATCTAGGTGGCCTTTGGATGCTGCAGAAGCCATGGCTTCTTCCGTACAACCTTCACTTCGGTTTGAATGAAGCCACTGGACCACATCCAAGTGGCCATTACTGGCAGCCCGATCCATCGCCAGGGTTGTACAGCCTTCAGTCCGGTGTTCATGAAGCCACTTCACAATTTCGAGGTGGCCACCAGCCCCAGCTGTGTCCATTGCAAACGTTGTGCAACCTTCCTTCCTGTGGAAATGCAGCCACTGCACCACTTCCAAATGACCCTCTCGTGCTGCTCCATCCATGGCATTAGTTGAACAACTTTCTCTTCGATACTCAGTCAGCCATTGAACAATCGCCAGGTATCCGTTCGCTGCCGCCATGTCTATCGCGAAACCGGTACATCCTTCTGTTCGGTTGAGGTGCAACCACTGGACGACGTCTAAGTGGCCATGAGTGGCAGCCCACATCATCGCTCTATTACTGCATCCTTCGTCGCGGTTAGCATGAAGCCATTGAACAATTTCAAGGTGGCCGTTCTTAGCTGCGCCGTCCATTGCCCAGATATCGCCTCGTTCGCACTGCATGTTGTGGATCCATTGCACTACGTCTAGATTTCCGTTTTCCGCTGCTCGTCTCATTGCTCCATAGGGTAAAGGTACATCAGCCTCATTGTGGAGCCATCTCACAACTTCCAAGTACCCATTCGAAGCAGCAGCCATAAGTATCGAGGGCCGAAACTCTCCTAACGCTCTCGAGTGTGCATACTTCAAAAACGACAGTGCACCGTGTGCAGCAGCCGCGTCGCAGTTAACTCTTCGTGCCGCCAAATCGCAATTCACAAGAATCCACCTCGCAGTTTCCCATTGTTCTTCCTTTTGGGCGTGTACCAGCGCGTCTTCCGCAGTCGCATGGCAGTCGATATAGAGCCACCGAACGGCTGCCAAATTGCCAGCCTTCGCAGCAGATCGCATCACCAGTTTCAAACACTCTGGACGAGGAGGAGAATGTGTCCGAAGCCAATGGACCGCGTCTTCATGACGATAATCCAGAGCTCCACACATCTCAATACCGTTCCAATAGACCCTATCTCGATGCTTCTTGTGCATCCACTCGAGAATGTCCACATGGCCATAGGCAGCAGCAGCGTACACTGCAGCACCCACCCGTTCATTGGGTAAATAACTCTCCATGAGCCATTGAAGAGCCAACAAATCTCCACGCATTGCAATAAACCACGACGTCGCATTGAGCACCCAGCGACTGTAAAAAGGGTCCAATGTATCAGCAGGGAAGCGAGCAGCGAGGTACTGCAGCAGACGAAGACTTCCCGTGCGTTTGTAGCTGCGAGCAAACGTCCATTTGGACGAGAAATCGTCCAGAAAAGCGTCAATTATCTGTGCAATGTGAGGAAGTGTATTGTCGCCCAAACAGAAGCGAGTTACGACGCGTGCAGCAGTAAGGAGAGGAAAGTCTTGCTTGATATCGGAGACCATCGAGTCTGACGTGGCGAAGCTGATTATGACCGCTTTTCAGCCAATCCGAAGGACAGATTTTGAGTATCAGAAAAATTGGTTGCTATAGTTTCTAAAAGCTTTTTCGTCTTGCTTGGACTGATGTAAGTTCATGCTTCAAAACTACATCTCTTTTACGCACTTTATCTTTCTACTCGGAATGCAAAACGATTCCAAAATGTTGAGCCTCGATGAATAATGTTCGTACTTGGAGGTTCATCTCCAGGCGTATGAGATCATGACGTCGTGTGTCGATAGTGCAACACGAGCGGCTCCTTCTGGTTCTGATGCTGCCAGATTGTCCGCAAGATGAAATGTACCGAGAGCTCTGGGCCCACAGTGGCGCCCATGCACGTCATCTCCAATTGCACGTCGTCAGAAAGCTTTAGGCGCTTGCGGATTAGCTTGCGCAGCTCAAACATCTATCGAAGCACGCACAGATCAGCAACATATAAAACTCTACCAAAAGCAAACACTAGTGTTGCTAATGTTGCATGCAACGCACCTTAAAGTTTCCGTTCACTTGCATAAAGGGGAATTTCAGCGTTGGTAGTGCCCTGGCATTTCTGTTGAGACGACAGCATGAAGATCACAAGTTAGAACCCGCCTAATCAAACGATAAGTTAAGTTACGTACGTTTGTTGCGGGTAGACCTCGATTGTGAATTGTCGGTTGCTCGACGCTGTGAGTCCATTGGTGGTAGCTTTGACGTTGTGTGACTTTTTCGTTGGTGTAGTGCTCTTTAACCTTCCACAGTTGGCTGGAGCCTCTGGTACAGATGATGACCCATCAACTCCATCGCTGTTGCTTCTGCCTTCACCCTCCTCTTTCAGTTTGAAGTTGTTCTGAGCATAAAACTCCTTCTCCAGTATCGCTTCCTGCTCTTTGAACTCGGGAAAAATGCGGTCCACCACTTCCTGCAACTTTTGATCCGATCTACCCACACCGTCACGACGAAATTAGTACACAACAATACAACCTCTTTCCTCTCCATTACTCCAGTTGGCACACACATCAACGTCGCAATCGGTCGTGGATTCAGCATCTTGTTGCACTTGGGGCAGATGCAACTGGCCTTGACCAAAAAATGCCGATAAATGCAGCTCTTGCAGACTGCGCCATAGAAAAATGGTCATTATTGGGGTTTAATGCGTGCATCATAGAAACTCGAATGCATACATGAATGAAGACAGTCCGGGATAGTGTGCGCGTCTCGCAGGATTCCGTGGCACAGCGCGCAGCCCAAATGCTCCGTCAGTTGCGCGAGCTTCACCGTCACCTGCAGGAGCACAAAACCCAGTTTAATGCATGCACAATGCATTTTTCAACGTGCAGGCGTCGTACCGTGCGCGCATCCAACGCCATCGCTGCTCTCGCGCCAAATTATTATCTGAGACTCGAATTTTGGTCGACCCCTTTCAAATCAAAATTGGTCCAGTCTATTAATTGGTCCAGGGACCCCAAAACACAATTCCTCGCCATGATCAAGGGCCTATTCTACAGCGAGTTCGACAATGTGGCGGGGCCCGTGATCCTCTTCCAGGCGCCGGACAAGTGCGTGCTTTGTGTCTAGACTGTCATAATTAATATTCACGATATACTGACGCTGGCTGTGCTGTCTGTAGCGTACTGAGCAATGAGGTCTTTGACAGCGTCTCCGGGTACATTATTATTGACAAGGCGCTGTGTGGGAAGATCATCACGGGTAGGGGTCACTAAGAAATGTTGGGCTCTTAAATATTATAATTTCTTATTTGATCCGTTTTGTGACGTTGGTGCCCAGTTCGAGCCCAGCAGATGAAGATCGTGGGGTACCCGGTGTGCATCGAGGACGACAAATACCACCGCAATGCGCTGCTGTTTAATATTGGTACCGCAGAACACTATTTCAACTGGGATAATTGTTACCGTTTTTTATGAGCTGATGGTTATGTGTGGCGACAGGTTTTGTGTTCGATGAGCATGTGGAGACGGCTCCATACCGACCGATTCTGCGGAAGGTGGGGAGTTACTGGTGAAGTTGCTGAAAGCTGGAGATAGTCACGTTGTGGATTGACTGTTTGTGCAGCTGGGAGCTTTGGTGGAGGGTATGGAGAAGGAGAGTGGATTCCTGTACAATTCAGACAAGAAGGAGCTGTTGGGGACGATTCTACCGCAGATTCTGAGAGACTTGACCCTGCATGGAGAGTGCACTATCCCAGTGGACACGGCCAACATTGTCAATTTGAAGCTCTTCCCGACCCTGCAGAATCCCGCACCAGTGTATGAATACCAAGTGCCCGTAGCGATCCGTGATTTGCGTGCTCTCCTGGAGAACAGTGGTGCGTAGTTTGACTATTGTCTGCTTGGGTTTCTCGTGCTGCAGAAACTGATTATTTGTTGTTGACGCCTTACGAACAACAGCGGAATGGGACTTAGCGCTGCAGCAGATCGTTCCATTCATTGACGGCGTACGCTATTTGAAGCGCATAAGCCTGGAGGCAGACGTGGAGATTGCAATTGTGAAGAAGTGCGTTCGGCAGCTTCTGTATTACGGCTGCGTGACGTTGATCGACATTTTCCTGCATTCAAACATTTACGCGAACACCCCGAAAATCGCAGTGCTCGCGAACGACCCCAAGCTTCAAGCTGAATGTGCCGTGTACATTGCCAAATCAGGCCACGCGCCACCGTCTTTCGCACGCATTTTCGCTCTGTACTGCTCCGTTCAGCCGAGCTTGCGCATGAGCGACTTCTGTGTGGTGTACTCGGAGTCTCTCGCGCTCATCGATGTCCGGCGCTTCGTCACATTTGGTCTCATTCATGGTTTTTTGCGGCGCGTGCATCGGTACCCAATCTGCATCGATCGCAGCCTTCCTAGCTCCAGCCCGCAGCAACAGCAGCAGGCTCAACAACTACCGCAGCAAAACCAGCAGCAACAAGGTGGCCAACAGAAGGGCCGTCCGTTTGCGTTGTCTTCGAACTCGCCGTCCCTGACTGGAATGAATGCGCCTTCATCGACTCAAACTGGGGCTGGTGGAGCACCTGGAAGCGGAAACAGTTCTGGTGGGGGTCCCAATGGACCTGGATCCAATGTTGCATCCATTGCATCTTCGAAGAGAGCGCTCGCCACCAAGGCCAATCAGCTTGAGAAGGATGTGCTCCGCATGATGGACGGTGGACACCACACGGACGAGATCTGTAGTAAGTTCTTGCTGCGCTACACCGACGTGGAGTCAACCATTCAAATGAACCCGAACTGCTTTGCAGTGCACAAGTAATGACCGTAACGAGTCCAGCAAGCTCGAAAGCTAGCAACATGAAAAAAAAATCGACATCATATTTAACTTCTCCCCTCTCCGCACTCGACGGACACCGAACAGATAAGAGTCTGGCGTACGAAGCAGTTTACTCCATCCAGAAGCCCGAAATCTCCATGTTCATCACGAGCGTCAGATAGTTTACCATCTCTTCCTTCGTGTGGTAGAGCGGCAGGTCGATACGGTTGAAGCACGTATGGCCCTTAGGCATGAGGCCCGTGGGTGGTGCCCCGCGCTGCACGAATTGGATGGTAAACCGACGAACACGACCATCACTACTCATTAGTGCCTTGAAGCCCTGGACAGGGACGCGAGACGTGCCAGTCGCGAATTGCAGTAAACGAGCACGCTCCTCACTAGTGAACTCTGCCATGGACTCCCAGAACCATTTAAGCACACGGTGCTCGACTGGAGTCGGCTTCTCAAGCTTTATCCAGCGCACCTCGCTGTGCGTGTGCCAGTCGTTCACATCTAGCTCTGGAACGCCAGAGAGCAACAGATCAAACTCCTGGTAGTCGAACACGGTGATCAAGAACTGCGGCATGACATCGTAGAAGCCCATAAGCAGCGCACCCAGTTGCTCCGAAATGCTCTCGAACATGTAATGCTTCAGCAGCAACTCCAGATACTCTTTTTTGTTCTCGTCTGTCACATCGCGATCAGCACCACCGGGCACCAGCTCCACAGTGTGGGACTTGCCTTCGGAAGTGATCACCTGCACCGTGAAGTCGATAGCCAGCAATTCAGCGTGGTCGTTCTGCTTCATCCACATTGCATTCTTGTACAAGTCTTCGTCCAGGAACTCCAAGTCCGAGAACGAAATGGGGACACCAAGGATGTGCTTAATAAGCGGCAGCGCCAGCGACATCTTCATGTTGTAGCCCTCAATCAATGCCTTGGCCAGCAGACGGCCGATAAATTCGTAGTACTCCAGATGATTCGGCACCTTCGAGGCTGACGCTGGATTAATCCAGTAGCCCATGTTTTCGCCCTTCGTTGAGATGAAGAGACCAAATTCATCGTTGAAGAGCGAGTCGCTCAAAATCTCGTACCACTCACGAATTAAACCACCAGCATCAAGCCCAGGCTCGTTCTCGAAGTAAATGCGAAGACGCTCCCAGAATCGACTTGGCGGACACTTAAGCATCTGCTCGAGCGAGTCGCTCACCACGTGTTCACGTCTTACGACGAACTGGATGTGACCTTCCTCATAGCTACGCCAGCGCTTCTGCACCTGCTCCAGGAACCAGCGGTTCTTATCGTGGAAAGTCAACGAAGCAATTTCTTCCAGGTCATCTTCACATTCCATCCGTCGGCTGCTGTCTGTGTAGGCAATCACGGTACCAGCGGGGGTCCACTCGTAGCCTCCTTCACCGTCTTCATGTCGGACGTAACCAGTAGAAACTGTCGAGATAGCTGTGTCGTTAAAGTCATTAAACCGACGATCGTCCGCAACATCAGGGCCGCCAATGTCAGGCACTGGGCCTCCGCCCATTGTGCCTTCCCTGTCCTCGCTAATCTGGTTTAGTCCGCGCGAGCTGGCAAGTCCGCGTGTACTAGCAAATGGGTTCACCGTGCTAGCAGTCAGCAGATTCCTGCTGCTTCCGTTCGGGTTGAATGGTGCCACTCCGCTGTTCGCCGGGTTGAACGGGTTCTGCTGCGAGTAAAAGACCATGGTCGGTCGCTCCTCCGCCTCTTCCAGCCGCTTCAGCGCCGTGGCACGCAGCGGCTGGAACGACGGACGTCCGAGATCGTTGTTGGCCGACAGGAAGGAGCTGTCCGGGTGTCGCCCCTCCTCCTCTGGCACACCAAAATCCCTCAGCGCCAGCGCAATGTGTTCATTGTCCTCTCTCAACGAAGAGGAGGATGACACTCGACTCGTGTTGGACGTCCGTTGGAACGCATCCCCTCCCAGAATGGCTGTGCCATTAGGAGGCGTGCTCAGTCCACTATACAACGTCTCGCTCCTGTTCTCCTTGTTGACAGCTTCGTCGTCGTTGGCGCGTTGGGCGTCGATCCGCACCCAGCGCATGACGCCGTCCTTGCCGCGCTTCCTCTTCCAGAGATGGCGCCGCACGGCCGCCTTTTGTCTGGACGTGAGGTCCATTTGCTTGAGGCGTCGCACGTGGAAGCTGCGGACCCGCGACTGCTGGTTGAGCATACTCTGACTAAAGTCCTGTTTGTGGAGCCCCGAGGCGCGCGCCAAGTTGGACGGCGTCGTGGCCGTCACGATGCGTGGGGTGCCGCACATGACGCAGCTCGTCTTGTCCGGGTGGTTGTCGTGGAAGCAAATGGAGCAGGGCCACTCCTCTTCCCCGCGCTGCAGGAAGCTGTCCACGAGGTGATGACGCATCATGTTGTTGTTCTGGTTGTCCCTTGCCAGGAACCGCTCGATCTTGCGCGCGTAGCTCCAGTAGTACCAGATGGAACCGCACAGCACCAGCAGCGCCAGCACCAGGAACACGTACACGAGCGCCGCCATGCCCGGACTCAGCTCCTGCCCGAAGATGGCCGTCATCCTGCAAGCCGAAATGCACACTACCAAAAAGTGCCCAAATTGCAGAATGAGGAGGAGACAGGCGATGGAGGCGGAGCTGACTCTTGGGCAGTTGAGCGGGAAGGGGTTTCAGCCAATGAGAGAGTGTACAGCTGTTTATCGGCCAATCACAGTGCGACCAGAACCCGTCAGTAGTCAGAAAATCTGACACAAATGAACTTAAAAGCGTGTTACGTCCAGGAGCACCTGGTACCGGGCGTTTTGGCGAAGGTGCAAAGTTTTTCTGGACAGCAGCAACGCCTCGCCATTGGAATCGTATCGAAGTCGCTTTGCTGGAACGGGCTCCGTAGACCGGTACAGTAACTACCATGGCGCAGAAGCGAGGCTGTCCGGAACGACGTCACGTTTAAAGCCTCATTCGATTTGGATTTCGCCACCAGGCCCAGCCAGACGTTTTATGCTCTAGCTTCCGTGTGCAACAAGACAAAAATTGAATCGTGCAACTTCGGTGCGCGTGAGCGACTGAGAGATTTTTCATGAAGGACATGCCCCTCAACTGCTGGAGATGGCAATGGCAGATCGCGGCGAGCCGAGGGCTTCAACGAGATGCAATCATGAGAGGATTGTTGTGTCGTCACGCCTCTTCTGAAGCGTGTCAAAGGAGGTCGTCGAGGGGTGGAAAGTAGAAGTATCAGTCTGCTTCGAGCAATGACAAGTACTGTACCAATGAACAGCTCCAGCTGCCAGCACCAAACAGGAACTCGTCGACATGTACCAACGCGAAGACTCACTTCTTGGGCCCAAAACTGAAGTCTCGAATTGCTCCAACCCGAGACTTGTTTGTGCGCACACAAAAATAGGCGTCGCATTCGCGTCGTTCCAAATTGGTCGCACCACACCACAGTCTCCACCATTCTACGTGCACCACACACAAATCCTTCCCACCACAAACTGCATCATGACGCTCGTGCGACGGCTGCAGACGCGCGTGCAGCGCTGGCACCTGCTGGGGCGCTACTACGTCAACAAGTGGCACTACGACGGCTCCAAGTGGGCGGAGCGCGTCTGGTACGGCCAGGGAAGCACTGGGAACGGGCCGCAAGTGGCTTCCGTGGCTTTCATGATCACGCGCAACATGCGTCAGCAGCTGCTAGACGCGGGATTTCCTCCGTCCGCCATCTCGACGCTGCAGCCAGCGGCGGCTCAGAAAATTATTGCGGAGAAAGTTTCGTTCGCGCAGTTTGAGCAGAAGCAGAAGCAGCAGGTGGAGCAGGCGGCGGAGCGAGCGAAGGCGACGTTGGAACGGGAGGAGCAGCAATTGAACGCAGTGGTGGCTGCGGACGAGACAGAGCAGCAGAGGACGACGGAGGCAGCGCTGGTGGTACAACAGGAGATGCCTGTAGAAGAAGAGAAGAAGCAGAGCTGATGATGAATGAATTGCAGACTTTGGCCGTCATTCAGAGATGGTTTGAAGTGGTTGACGTGGATTATGAACGGAGACTGCTCAACTCATCAGTCAATTCAACAGGTTGCACGTACAATACTCCAGCATTTGATGCCGTTCCGGCAGTACAACAGTGGCAGGATACACTATTCGGTAGCAGTACAAGCAGGTCGGCATCAACCCATACAATTCATCGCAGAATCAGGTTCGGAAGCGGTCCCCACCCCTCCGTCAACTTGTTGGCAGGCCACCAAGACCTCTCTCCCCACTGCAGCTCCTTCATCTTCTATTATCCACCCCCCTGCTTCACCACTTGATGGTCTTTTTGATCTTGGTCAGCACTTCGTCGAAAGGTGTGAGGGCCACGACCGTAGCGAGCTGAAGACCCCACCACAGAGCACAGAAGATCGCCCCGTAGACGACTCTGGAGCCTGTGCGTTCTGTGAAGTAGATCCACAAAGCCGACCCCAACACATAGAGCAACGTGAGCAGCCAGTAGCCGCGATAGAAGTCGCGACGCAAAGCTCCGTAGCTCGTGGTTTTGTGCCACTTGGAGCGATGCATGGACGCCAGCATCCCGTGCTCCAGCGCCTGCGCCGTCATGGCAGACACCAACACAATCGCAGTGAGGGTCGTGAGGATCGCTGCCAGTGGCGCCAAGTGCAGCGCCAGCTCCACGAGCCGCAGAGAGAGCCACGAGACCAACTGCACCGCCGTCCACAGCATTATTCAAAATAAGGGTCAGATTGTGATTTGGGAAAAGGTCGAAATAGAAAATGTGTTTGCACAAAGACCAAAAACAGTGATATATATTTTTATGGGCACCTTGGCAGTAATTGCACGCAAGTACATGTATATGTAGGAGTTGGTTTTGTCATGGTGAGCGACCCACTACTGGGATACGCTGCATACCAATATCGTCGTATGCTGCTGCTACGCTGTCCAACGTGAATGGGGGCAGATAAGACACATGGGTGGGAACTAGGAGAAAAGGTCACCAACTCGTACAAGTTGTTGAGTTATTACACTCAATAGAGACAGTCGGGGAGAGAGCAATTCTTAGGCGGCTTGCAACCTCGGGCAGGTCTTTGGGCCAGCTCTCCGTGCCTATCTGTAACCCGATATGTAAATACAGTTGTGGGGTTTGATCCCTTCCAAGTGCCCG